>JAZAVI010000108.1:767500-887500 GCA_036326025.1 Chrosomus eos | reverse complement strand
CCACAACCTGATCCTGTTCCTGTGTCTTTAACATGTTTAACAGATTTCTGTTGACCTTTTTCTTCTTCTAATTGTTTTTTATATATTTTCAAAATGTGTTAATTACATGTTAAGCATCATCCACTCATAGAAAAATGTCAAACATTTTAAGGAAACTATCTTCGCCAAACTCTGAATGAAAAAGTCATGAGATGAAGAAGAAATGTTTGTTAGGGTTATTTTCTGTGGTAATCGTCAGCATGGGAAAACACTGTCGTTTACAGAAACTATAAATAATACAGATAATTGTTTGAACATTAAGATAACTGTTTCTCCATCGTGTGAGCTCTGGGAGAAGAGTTGCATTATGGGAAATGTAGTGTTTAGCTGAAGCCTCAAAGCTCTTCCTGTTTGGCAAGTGTGAGCCGAAGACATCACATGTTTAACTGAAGCAGAAACACTTATAATGATGAAGTTATTCTTTAAAATCTCTATAACACCAAACAAATCTGTGCCGTTTATATGTTGCTTGCAATGATTTATCAGGATATTCAGCAACTTTTGAATGGTGTAAATACAACATCATCCAGCAGGAGTGAACAGATGAAAACAGACGAACATTGAACATCCAACAAGGAAATGATATTCACATTATTATTTTTATTTTTTTAAACGCTTTATTCAATAACAAAACATACAATAATTAAATACAAAACAATAATAATAATACAAAAAATAATACAACAAGATAAGGAAACAATATAACATAAATATGAACAACTATATACATAGGGGTATTGAAATCAAATCCATTTCTTTATTACAAAATAATACAAAGGCCCTTAAAAAGGATAACATTTCAATGCTTTACTACAGTCTAGTCTTTTTTGCCTTGGTGTTCCTTACACCCTCCAATGTTTTAAGGTACTGACAAATCTCAAATTTAAATTGTATAAAACTAGGTGCAGTTTTTGCCCATCGACATTTATGAACGTGATATTTACCTAAAATAATAAACAAATTAAGGGCAAAACCAATTTTCTTTTCTAGAGGCTTATCGTAAAAAAAAATATATCCTCCAAAATAATGTCAATTCCAGAAATCTCCTTAAAAAAAGATCTTAAAGTCACACCAAAACAATTTAGTACAAATACAATTAAAAAAAAAGATAACAGATAGTCTCATCATTTAAATTACAAAATAGACATTTCAAGTCGATATCTTTCTTAAATCTTTAACATTAAGATCACTGTTTCTCCATCATATGAGCTCTGGGAGAAGAGTTGCATTGTGGGAAATGTGTGTTTAGCTAAAGCAAAGAGTATAGAAGAACAAGAGGCGAAACTCTGATGCTTTTCTGGTAACAGCCACTAGGTGGCGCTTCAGTCGCGCGGCCGCCATTTTGGGGTGAATATTCCAACGGGAGTTACTGGACAACAGCACAGATAACAGTTTTTTGAGGTAGTTTTTTCTTGCATTATTGAGTATTTCCATTTTATGCAACTTTACACATTTACTACTATTATTAGTTACCAACTCCACTTGGCCTGAAATATATTTTGTACGTTTTAATCCGCTGGATCATGCTAAACATGATGATCTTATAGAACATGATGCATTGCTGTGTCCGCTATCCTATAATTGCCACTTTTGGACAGTGGCTGTGTTTTTGTTTACATAGTCCTGCTTTAACGGTCATTAATATAAGATATAATAAGTTTACTGTAAAGCTATTCTATTGCTGTTATATAGCCTATTTGCTGTCCAACATTTACAGTTTAGTACAATAACATTTATTTGCTGAATTCATTTATTTCATTGATAACTTACTTTTGTATGTAACGTTGTGTAGCCTACCTCCTGGGAAACGGTCTAACGTTATTATAACATTATAAACTCATATCACTTTATTCTTCCCTGCATAGCTTCAGCACCCCCAAGAAAGACCATAGCACCCCAAATAATAATTTCTGGAAGCAACATATCTCGTTCTATGGGAGGAAAATGCTTAATGTGTAAGCTAATTAAACACGTTGCGTTTGTATTCTGGGCTCATCTGATGTTTTTGTAGTATAACCTACTTTATTATGATTTTAGTATCATAATGATTAATAAATGCATGCACAATTATCCGTGAACTTGATAAATGTTGCAGATATGTTTACTATGCACAAAAAATGCCTTTCAACGTGCAAAATTCAGAATTAAATGAACGTGCAGCAATCAGAGAGTCTGTAGGCCTACTACTGTATATGTTGTAGCCATTAAATAAGCGCATTTAGTTTCAGATTTGTTCAAATATTATAATGTGTTTTTCCCCATGTTGATTATGAAAAGTGAACAGCATGAGTAGGATATGATATCGGGAGACATGAAGTGGGTCATACATGATTTTGACTCATTAGCCTACGTTGTGTTTTGTGGAAAAGCCTTTCTTTAAAGTGAATTTCGTTTTGTATAAATTTATCTTAATATTTTTTTTAAAAAAATCAACCAATTGCCTGGATTTAATAAATAAGCAAATATAGCAGACAATATAATCATGACATGGAGGCGCCGGCGTGGTCACTTATAGTGCACGTGAACTTGAGCGCATCTCATCATAAATTAACCGAAATATGCCTCAGACATGAGAAATATAGAAAGCTTGTGTAACCCAGGTTACTGAATAGATAGATAGTAATTATAATAATTTTATTTTTATTTATATCGGTTTAGTATTAACAAAAGAACGCAGATACGTTAATTTAAAGTTTTAAATTATATTACAAAAGTAAATCTAGAAAAAATAAATTGTCCAAAGAGAAGTTTCGATTGGATGGGGTCGGAGGTTAGTCCCGCCTCCGGGAAGTGAGTTCGGATTACAGCGCGAAGAAACAAAAACGAGAGCAACAGAGAGTGTGAAGAAGAAAAACGCAGATTGATGCTAGATTTTTTTGTGAAAAATATCCTTAGAAAGTCGCACTTTAAATGTAATAGAAGTCGACAGAAGAAAAGATCGAGAGGAACGGGAAAAAGTTAGAAGCGCACATTAAAAAAAAAAGACTGAAACCATCTAGATTAAGGCCAAACCAAAAGAAAATCTCATTTTATTTTTCTCATTCACTTACTTTTTCCTTGGTGAGTAACGTTTTTGCTATATAAATATTAAGTGGTTAAGTGGAAAGTTATCATTTGAAATGTAATGTAATAGATATATATCTAAAAACGGTAATTTAATCTATATTTTCCTGATAACTGTGTAGATAATGTTTAATGGTTCATAATATGTATATTTGTTGAAGTACAGTAGTTATTTTATTCATGAAGAAATGTTACATGTGAACCTAGCTTTGCTAGCTGTGGTTGATTAGCATGTATGTTAAGTGCATTGAATGATAAACCAGACAATTCATTTAATTTAAACAGTTTATTGAACAGCTGAATAATAATTACTTTTTGCTTTGTTTCTACAACGCCGGGTTTTTTCTTTGTTTGTTTTGTTTTGTTTCTCGTCTATTTTTGATTTCATCGAAATATTGAATCCTGATCTGTCCCTGCCGTGGATGTTCTGTCTGTGGTTTGGACATGGCGAGCCAATCATCTGCTTGATCGTACCTGGAAATTAAAACGGCTATCATTTTTCTGAACTGGTAGGACAAAATATACTCACCCTGAACTGTGATATTTTTTTTTTTTTTTTCTGGATTTCCCCTGGATCAATCGTTGGATTTTTCCTATTAACCCGGAACTGAACCAGAAATATTCAGTGGCATCTGAACATTGAATCTGATTTCTTAAGTTTGTTTTTTTGTTACTGTGGACACTGATTTTGAATTCTGAAATCTGGTTTAAAATCTTGATTTTGAAATCTAAATGTCCAAATTGAACTGAAGTGTCAATTGTGATCTGACCTATTATTGCTGTTTATTTGTTTATTCACATGGGTATTTGTCAAAAGATTAAATTTATTTTTTTTTATTTTTCTGAATAACAATACAACTGGTTTCCTAGTAATTAACATTTACCCTTGAGTCTGAGTTGCGTTCTTCCTTTTAGTTTCTGTTATAAATTCCCTATACTCCAGTGAGTTGAATCTACCTTCTGTAATCTGGTCCTAGACATAAGTAGGTCACATGTACCCAAGTTATTACACAATAAAACGTGTAGCAGCGGGATACACTTGCAACTAAATCTTTAAACGAAACTATTCCAAACGAAAAGAAATAGGATAGGCCTACTCTCTGATTATGTTGCACACATACATATTATGTCGAAATAACAAGATATTATGTTGAAATAACATTATAAATAATAAATCTTTTAATATATTTGATTGAATGCTGAATGTTGTGCTTATTCAATTTAGTAAAACTTTAGTAGTGATAATTAAAATGATTGAATATTAAATATTGAAGTTTTGCTCATTTAATAATAGTATTTATATATAATATGGGTTATATAATTGTGCAGCTCCCCCTGTCAATGATCTAGCACCCCCTCAGCACCTGCGTTAAAAATTATCTGGCGCTGCCCCTGCTTACCTGTCACTTAATGTAGAGAGAAATATAATTAATTAAATCCTTGAACTTCACTGTCTCAAGTTATGTGGGGGAGAAAGCCTGATTAGCAACTTCTTTTCTTTTTACCTAATTATTTCAACCTAAAAATGACCTCTGCACTGGACTAAATATATGTATAATATATGACTGCCGAGTGGCTTTCACCCCAAAATGGCGGAAGCGTAGCGCTGCTGCTGGGCGCTGGTGTTGCAATGGAACATTCTATTGGCTTTCACTTCTTGTAAATATGCGTTCTTTGGCTGAAGCCTCAAAGCTCTTCCTGTGGCTGTAGTTTCACTTCCTGTTTGGCTGTGAGAAAAATACCACACGTTTAACTGAAGCTAAAGCCTCCTATTATAATGATGAAGCTATTCTTAAGTGTTATGAACCCAGTATGGGTTATATTTGTGGGTTGATTGTTTTTCCTTTGTTTGGTTTGCAGGATGGCGTTATATTTATTTATTTATTTATTTATATGTTGCTTGCAATGATTTATCAGGATATTCAGCAACTTTTGAATGGTGTGAATACAACATCATCCAGCAGGAGTGAACAGATGAAAACAGACAAACATTAAACATCCAAAAAGGAAATTATATTCACATTAATAACTACAGACACAACATAATTGTTACATAACGTGGTACTTAAAACATTCTCACGACGAGGAATAATTCTAGAAGGAAGACTTTAATAAAACACTCAGGAAACAGGAAAAAAGCAAGAGAAAAGCACATTACAACAAACCGTATGAGAAACCGGCAGTGACTGAGGGAGAACACAGTGTTTAAATACACAGGGACTTAATCAAAGAAACAAGACTCACAGCAAAATCCCCAGTGTTAAATTAACACTGCTTAGTGTTTATATGAGTCCACACTCTCAGAGTGTTAAATGAACACTGAAGAGTGTTAAAGTTAATGAGATAATTAAGTGAATAATTGAGTGATGATTGAGCATTATTGAAGACACCTGATGATAACAAGCATAATCACTGAAGGAGAAAACCGTAATTGGTATGTTACCATTATGGAGATCAGTGTTTGCTTTAGTTGGGCTCTTGACCCTTAAGTCATTAACTTTAGAAAATGTTTGGCTGCTGTATTCCAGTTATAACAGCAGGATGAAAAAAATAAAAACGGTGATCTGATGTTGATGGTTGTGTTTTAACATAATCATTATTACACGATCATTTGACCTGAATCACTGATCTCATTTAGAGTGCAATTTCTGAGTTAAATTTACTTTATTAATTATAGCAGCACTGTCCTTGAAGAGCAATATATTTTTAACTTTTACAATTTAATTAAAATAATTTCTTAAAGGTTGATCACATCCAAAAACACTTTTCTTTCTTCTAGTAAACACATACATCAAGAATCAGCCTGTGAATCTCAACAATGGTGACAATTATAAAGCATGTTGCAGTGCATTATGGGTGCCTCCAATCAAAACTCATTCATGGCTCCCATCATGCATTGCTGCATGAATAAATAATGAGCTTATGTTCAGAGTTGATCTGTTTGTCACCATTGTTGAGATGCATACGCTAATTCTTGATGTCTGTGTGTGCCAACATTTAACATTTTTTTTGTAATTGTTTAGATCCTTTGGTTTCATTAAAAAGGTTAAAAATGCTATACTATACAAGATGCTATGATCCATAAAGTAAAATTAACTCTGAAATTATGCTCTCATTGAGTGCAGTGATTCAGGCCAACCAATGATTATGTTAACCTGTTAAGCTTCACCCCCAATTTTGAAAAATCCCCAGAAATGGCATACCCAAACTGAAACAGATACAGTTCATGAACCATTTGTTCTAAAAGCACAAGTATTATCTCATTTGAAAGCTGACACCTGGCAGTTTATTGCAAATGTAGAATTCATTATTGTCATAATGAAAAATAAATGTTATAAATAGCTTCAAAGTTTTGTCAAGTTATTAGAAATGTATTTTTATGAAATATTTTCATGAAAATAAAATTGAACTTGGCCCTGTAGCAATCTAGAAATGCACTGCAGCTAAAGCCACATGTCTGACCATGTTATATTTAAAATCTGAAGATGATATGTCTAAAACTCTTTATTTAGTCAAGATCATGTCAAACGACTTTATTTTGATTAGACTCTAAAAAGCAAACTGATGTTTATTGTCATTTTCTAAGCATCTATTCAGTCTATTTTCTCTATTGTGTTGTGGTCTAAACGATCTCCATTCAGTGTCAGTCTCCCCTGCACACATTCACCACCTCTCCAGCCTCTGGTTATTGCTCTAAATATGCTTTCTTTTGTCTGCATTATAATTACTAACGACTGGCTATTCACACTGTTTCAACCCCTAATCTCTTTTAGGGAAAGTTCTCAAAGTTCTCACCTTACATTTGAAACTATATAAAATGACCTTCTTGAAAAAAGAAACATTTCAGCAAGCAGTCCTATTTAGAAATATTCATAAATATAACAGCTAGGTAGCAGGTGCACCAAGGGCTAGCTAGCATGTTAGCTTAGCACACCATCAATACACGACAATTTATGAGATTAAAACCATGTTTGTGCTCTAAAACTTACTTTATAGCACAAGTCGAGTGTTTTAAATAACCTTCTGTGCTCTGATTTGGCTTCAGATAAAAAAAAATCGGACAGAAAATATAGTATTTTATAGTATTCTTCACGATTATAAAGTCTATATCGATTAGCATTACATTATAAATATAATCTATTATTATGAAAATACCTGACATGGCTCGAAGAACACAGGTAAACCAAATATCATTGCAATCATGTTTATTGTCTTCAAAACATCTTTATCTGCATGTTACAGCGATCTCTGTTAGTGTTTACGTCGTGATGGACTTCCTGAAATGTCACATGATATGATTCTTCTTCGTGTTCCAAATTTGGACTGCATATGTGCACAGGGCGCCCTCAGGCTGCCAGTATGTATTGAAAACACAGTACATCAGAGTCTCCAGCGCTCATAATGATTAAATCGACGCATTTGGGTAGATATTCAATAAATATGATTCCTGTCTATATAAATCTGATGTAAACCTATGAGAATCTATCAATATTTCTCCAAATCTGTAAACTTTTGAGCTAAAAGCCCTGATGGACGTTGTTTTGTCAAGCTCTGTCGTGACGATCTCACAGGAGTTTTTTTCTGAATGGAAGCGGCTGACGCTCATAATTCATATCAAAGGTATCGACTCATTTTTTGATTACATAACTCCAGACACAAATTAAGACATAACTGTCACTATAAGATTCTCAGAATACAATAGTGGTCAAATACTAAACCTTCAGTCTTATATCTTTTTAATGATGTTGTAAAGACTTTAGGCGGGTCTAATCCTTGGGGAATTTGCATATCATAATTAATAATTGGTAATTAATAATTATTCATACATGTTTGGATTAGATCAGTCTTACATGTTAATAAATCTCCCTCTAAAGGAGAATGTCATTTTACCTGGATGTATACATGCAATCCTTTCATTTTTTTTTACAAGTTGATTGCAGTTAATTACACAGATCACGTCTTACAAAGCAGGCAAAATTAATTTAGCTCAATTGTCCGAATAATATTGAGGGGATCCCCAATATCATCTTACTTGATAGGATTTCAGGAAACGCAATTCTCTGGCCAGAAGAATTGGGTTTTCTGCCCTATAAGCAAATATGTAAAGCTATCTTTAAGTTATAAAGTTCGTAGCAAGATCTTTGGCACTTAAGAGACTCGAAATTGAGCAAAGAGGAAGTCCATCAGTCAAGTGAATATAATGATTTAATAAAGGCATGTCTACTTATATATATTTACTACGTTACAGGAATACATGTATTTACAAACATTAACACGAACGAAACACATTAAGACATTGATGAACGAGAAATGCGTAAAGTTTGGGCAATGGATGACTTACACGCGTTAGCGAGTAAGAGAGAGAAAAGGAGGAGGAGAGAGAGAGTGAGAGAGAGAGAACATTGGCATACTTCCTCCTAAGACATTCACCTTTCTGATTACAACACGAAACATCATCTTAATGCTCCTTAGAAGCGTTATAAAGAGATACTTGCACAAGTTATGGGTCTCGCTGTGTTGTCGCATTCCTGAAGGCCTGTCCCGGCCGCGTGCGTGAGCGGAGTCCTTTGTGTGTGTAAGCGTCACGTGTTGTCTCTGAGCGCTCGGGTTGCGCGGCGGTTTAAAGTCTTTGAGTAGCATTACCAATGAAAGTAGCTCGGCTACGTTTGTTTCACTCCGTGGAAGTAAACAGAGTCGACTATGGAAAACAAAACTTTGCCTTACAAAGGAAAGATATAAAGATCGGATCGGGTCTCCGAAGGAGACCACGGATCGGGTTACATGATGCAGCAGTAACGACGGGCGAAGCAAGAGGGTGTTTAAACTGGTGTTCAGTCCTTTTGAAGCCCTGACTTTTCCGCCTTCTTTTGGAAGAGGGTCCAATCAGGAGCTTTCTCTTTGGGGGGAGGTTTTATGGCCCATGGTGTTCTAACCAGGCATTTGACTCCCTAATTTCATTGGGTGTTTAAGGGAAGAATCTTCACAATTTTTATAATACTAGTGTGTCACCAAGTTTAGCAAAATGTAATGTCAATTAACAAATGGGGAACGAAGATTGGAGTTTATCAAGACCAAACTTGCCAAAAACGGATTTGGTTAAACAGTTTGCAAAGTTTAAGACCTTATACCATTAGTTTCCCAACACATAGATCAAACCCCTAAAAGACAAATCGTAAGATGAGATTAGATACATTGTTCGTATAATTCAAAAGGGGAAGTATAATAGAATATATATGACTGCAAAATTCAGTTCTCCTTCGTTAGAATTCTAGGGAATACGCAGTTACATGTAAAAATACATAATGGTAAACTCAGTTATTTCAATGTAACATGAACAAACAAACACATAAAACACATTGAATATTTCTGTTTACAATGTCTTTTAAAAAGAGAAGTTTCTTTTCTCTGTAACATTAACTTCCTGTGGCACATTCCACATTCCTGGGGGGGGATGTGTGGTGGAATGTGTGTGTGTGTGTGTGTGTTAATTTTGAGTCCTGGGGGTGGGGAACGCTGGTTTGGAAGCTTCCCGGCCTTTGAAGGCTCTTAGGATTTTAGTTATCCAGAATATATTTAATTATTCAGATTCACCCTAAATACGCTACATATTTCCCCCCTTTCGTCGGATGATGTCCCCGTGTGTTGGACATCATATGACGACAAATCATCACCATTGGCGGATGGCAGGTGAATCATGATGATTGGGTAGGAGGTGCTGTTAGGCTGAGGCTGAGGGCTCAGCTTGATAAAGTTCGACGCAGCCTCCAGCGTGGTACCCTCTTCCTGAGGGTCCCGTGGGCTTGGCTGTAGATGTTCGCATCTCGTTGAGCCTCCTGTGCAGGATGACTGTCGAGTGTCAGGGTGTAGTTGATAGATGTAATGTCAATTAGCTGGGATCTCCTTTTGCAAACCACAATTCCCTTTCTGGAGTTAGGGTGAGAGTGTGGTTCTTGAAGAAGGATGGGGCCTTTTGGTACTTGGATGCGCTGCTCTGGCTGAGCAAGGTGACAGATCACTTACAATCTCTGCTTGGGTCTCGGTGACTTGAGTGCGAGGCTTGGCTTTAGCAGGGCAGCTTGTGCCACTGATCTGCAGCCCGCAGGTTCCGTCAGGGTTGTCTCTGAGGAAAGATTTGTTAGGGCAGGGATAGTAAATGTCTTTGGTCAATGTGCACATGTGTGGATTCGGAGCTGGGGACAGCTTGGTGTCGCCGTCATGCAAGGCAATCACGTACGGCATGCGGATCTTGATGTGAGTGCTGCCTCTCAAAATCTGACATGGACAATGTTCTTGAGCCGGTGGATTCGGCTTGACTATGATGGGTAAGTTCAGGGGAACGTCCCATTTTCTCTGCTTGTGGTGATGCAGAGTGGGATGGCACTACCCATGAGAGTAGGCAAGGTGTATTTTTAAAGAGTCAGTTGGCGTGGTGATGGCGGACGCCAGCACGGTTTGCATGAGGCCTAAGGGTATCAGGTGCGGTGGGATTCTACCCATGGCGAGGCTGTCGATGGAGGAGTTCACCCCCCCCCCCTTAGCAGGTTTGTCATCAGGGCTGTTACCAGCTGATTTTGAGCAAAGTCATTATGGAAGGCAGTAAGCAGCTGTTTCATGGAGTTCACTGTCGGGGTAGGCAGAACGCTGTGAGTGTTGAAAGTTACCACAGTTCCCTATTGTCTTGTCGATGGGCTGCAGGGATGCACTCTGTTGTGAGTGGCTCTGTTCTCTGTGGAATCTCAGTCTGAATTTTGGCTGCATGCCGTCCGACGTTGGCGAGGTTTACTGCATTCATGCCGGACATACAAGTGTTAAACAGAGTTCTGACGGCAGTGCGGCGGCGGTTGTGGCCACCTGGCTCCGCTAGCGTGACAGTCATTTTCTCAAGTTGGTCGAGCATGTGTTCGACATCGGCCTCAGTGTGCGTGAGGGCCTCCTCTGTCCGTTGGCACCTACCCAGCTGTATTGTGTCGTTACGCCGGGGTAGTGCGTTCTGTAGGCGTTGTGAGGATCAGGTGGCACAGGCACTTTCTGAGTGCGGGTCCGGCAGAAAAGGAGTCTTGGTTGTTCCCTTAGGATGGTGCTTGGTGCCGGACCTGGTGAGATGTCCGATTGCGGCTGCCCTCTGGTTGGCTGGAAGCACAGCAGCATCCTGGTAAAAGTGACAGGGAGAGAGAAAGAGAGAAAGGGAGGAAAAATTTCAGCGAACATCGTCCTTGGTTGGCTAGGACAGTCTTTTCGCTTTGAGGGCGCCAGTATGCCACTTGCTTCGGTGTCTTGCAAGTGTCTCTGGTGCTGCGGGTTGCAGCACATGGTGCGTCATGGGCATAGGGCATACATTGTGGCATTACCCCCCTTTTGCACTGTGGCAGAACAAGCTGTGGCGCGGTGATGGCATCAGGTGCAGAACGCTGAATGTTGTCCAGTGCACGCAGCATGTGCTTGTTGACGTAGGTTGTGTGGGGCACCGGTTGTCGGTGGGTGCACACGACTTTCGTGGGTGGTTGGAGGGGTATGAGAGGTGGTTTCTCATAGTGTCCATAGTTTTGTGATAGTCTTTGGTAAGCTGGAAGGTTAAGGTCAGGTGAAGCAGGGGCTCTGTGACATGTTGTCATACTTGTAGTGAGAGCCTAATGCATGACCCTAAAAGTTCAGAACCATGGTTTAACTGGTTCGCTAGGTATGTAGCTTAAAGCTAGGTGTTTCACATGTAGCTAGCTAGTGAAGTGTGTCTTGTATCTTATCTTAGCTGTGGATGTTAGGAGGCTAAGAGGTGTGGTTCCGAGATTATTCCATGGAAAGGGCATAGCCGAGATGAAATAAATGCCTTAAGATGGTTCTTATGACTAAATTATTTCTCTGGACTTAACTAGTGGTTCACTACGGCTTGACGAAGTGAATGATGGGGAAAAAGGACAGCTTTCCTATTCAAATTATGCTTATTATCAATCCTCTGGACTATAGTTGTGCCCTAGTAAATTGTTGAAGTTACTTGTGTTGCAGGGTCACAAAAATGAGTACACTTGTTGAAAATAAAACAAAATCACAAATAAAGGTGTCTCTGTTTCCTTTCTGGGCCCTATGGGAAATGGAACCACATTTGAACAAGAGAGGAAATAAAATAAATTTTAAATCATATAGATGACCGAAAAGTAAAGGGGGTAGCTGAGTGCTATTAATATCCAGGTCAAAGAATAAAATAAATTTTAAATCATAGAGATGACCGAAAAGTAGGGGGAATAGCTGAGTGCTATTAATATCAAGGTCAAATAAAATAAAATGGGGAAAAAAAATTAAAGAAGAGCCAAAAGAAAACAAAAATTAAAATTAAAAGCAAAAAGAAACAAAGTGATCAAAACAACGGGAATGATCTGAAGGCGAGAATAATCAGTGGCATTAGTGACTAAACTTTTGATTTGCCTGGGCCAACACTTCATAGTGGGTTACAACGGTTGCGTGTTCGAGGCCACATCGTGTGTGTCCCATCAAAGGATTAGTCACCTGCCGATGAAGATGGCTATTGCTATATGAATTCTTCTCTAGCTACACAGTTTACATGTAGTTAACTTAAGTTTAATTAACAGGGTATCTTCAAAGTTAGCCTTCGACGGTTAGCAAGGGCTATGCCTCAACTAGTAAAGGTGAACTTTAGCTAAGAAGAATTGCAAACACGGAATGTGAATAATTAGGAACCCTAACTGGTGTTAAGGAAAGTATTTTAGAATACTGTGCACTGTGTAAACACAAGCGGTGATTAAGGGTTCAAGTAAATTATGCTAACTGCTAATTGTAGAAGTTATTATTTAGCTTAGCCTAAGCTGGATGGATGTTAGGTTAGGTTAGCGTAGCGTAAGCTGGAAGGATGCTAGGTTAGCTTAGCGTAGCGTAAGCTAGCTGGATGCCATGTTAGTTTAGCTTAGCGTGAGCTGGAAGGATGCTAGGTTAGCTTAGTGTAGCGTAAGCTAGCTGGATGCTATGTTAGTTTAGCTTAGCGTGAGCTGGAAGGATGCTAGGTTAGCGTAGCCACCTAGGCTGGTTTGTTTACAAGGTGACATCACAAGTTAGCACTTCCTGTGACAAGTCGTTGTCATGGAAACTAGAGCATGTCAGACAATTCAAACAGTCCCTAAAGGCTGTCTGTACATTTTACATGAATTATGCATGTTTAAACGGGTTAACCGGGGTGCAACTTTATTTTAAGTCTTTCTAGGACTCGGTGTTACATGAAGTAAAATGCAGATGTGTTTTGGCATTAGCTAATTTTACTCATGGAACTCTTCTCTTTATTTTAAGCAACTTATTCTATTTGTTTACAGAGTAAGGAAATAGATTTGCTGGGAGTCAAAGCTTGTCTAAGCATATATAGTTACGTCCCTCTTGTGCACTACTGCTGACTTTTCAGCGATTACAGCAGTTTTGATCACTAGGTAGCTCTCTGTTTGCAGATGCAGCTAAAGTTTAGGTGAATTACATCAATCAAACAATAATTTGTAAGGCCTTTACATTTGTAGAAAGGGGAGCGTCGCCCAGGTCTACCTAGATATAACTTTGTCCTGAGCTTTCTTTGTTAAGACACAGGTTTAGTCATACTGCAATTTGGATTTCTTTTAAGCAAAGCAGAATAAACATCGGTACAGTTTACAGGCTGCTGAGATGAGGTTTCTTCATCAAACAGACTTACGCTTTACTGCTTAACATGCTAATTTTAGTTGGAAATCTAAGGCTATTTTACTTAAAGTAGAGATGTCAATTTCAGCAATCGTTTATCTGCATTTAGACAAGCCAGCGATCAAAAATGCGTGCTGCACATTGTGTTTTAGTTGGATCGTAACGATTAAATGCACGCCCATAGGTTAACTGTAGTTTAAAGCTCAGGTGGTTTCACTCAACTCTGACGTCGCAGTGACGTATGCCCTATTTGGAGCTAGCGTTTCCTGTAACCCTTCATTGTCATAGAAACTAATGTTTAGCAGTGTCATTTCAACCAGCATGTTGCAAATGCTTGGTTCGAAAGAGTCGTGCATAGTCTGTTGGCAGGTGAGGCTTACACGTCCATTCAAGATTTTCTTTAAGTCAGTAAAATTCTAATTTTACGAATGCAGAGTCTTGCAACTCTTTGGGCAGACATTTTCATCTACTTTTAAAAGTTCTATGTTCTATGCTGATCAGGGACCCTTTTAGCAGAGTCTTGCACTGTGTTCGTGCAGTGTCTTCTGGTTTTGCAGTTCAAAGTCAGTGGGGTTTTAGGAATTCTTTCTGAGGAGGCCTTCTGTGTTAGAGGCCTTCTGCATTAGGTCACGCATCGTTGAGTGGGCATTGCGTGGTCTTTGGCGAGCTGGAAGGTGCAGGGTAGCGAACTGGAACTTTGACTTGGTGCTGAGGCTGTGTACCCCTAGATGGCTGCTGGAGTTCTTGGGAACTCTGACCTTGGAGTCTGGCTCTGGTGACCAGTGTGACTGGAGGGCCCAGACGGTCAGGTGTTTGAAGTCTAATGAAGCTTAGAGCGTTCTAGCAGGTCTTTGCCAATCAGAAAGGGGTGCGTGCTCATTTGTGAGATGTACACTGGGTGGGTAGGCCTCAAAAGGACCAATTGTCAGGTAAATGGGAGCTCTCTGTTCTAGCCGGTTGTACGCTCTGGTTGTACGACTGCACGTTCAGCTCACACATGTGGGGTATAAGAGTTCGATCTTCGCTCTTAGCTATAGCACTGAGTCTTTCAAAGAGTTGAGCTGACATTAAAGTGAGGTCTGAGCCAGTGACTTTCCCGTGTTTCAAGGCTCACCTCATTGTCTAGAGTGATGGGTAGGTAGAGCTGTGGGAAACTGTGCGGTCTCACTCAGGCTGTGCAGCTGTCAGCTGTGGTGGCTGTGTGCTGCTGTCACTTTGTGATGTGACCGTTTGCTCTGTGTCTGTGGCTGACGAGCAGTGTTCTGTGTACCTGTAGGTCTTACGCTCAGGTATAGGATGTAAAGCTTGTACCTCTTGAATTTTTGGAAAGTCTTTTGTGAAGAAGCTTTTCAGCGACTTCAGGGTCTCGGCTGTCTCAGATGTGGCGGCATTGTGTTTGTCTGACGCGTGCTCAGACTTGGGCTTACCAGTGGCCTGGAACGGACTCGACTCTCTGTGAACAGGGCTCTGGTGTGATGGGGCGCCCTCTGGAGGCATCTCTGAGTAGTGTTCAGAGACAGTAGATCGTGGGGTTTTTCAAAGTCTTTTCGGATTCTGGATCAGAGAATTCTTTAATGAAGGCCTGCCGCAGCGGCTGGTAGTCTATAAAGGTGTTTCAACTCTGTGGAACAATGTCAAGTTCGGCTTTGAGATCGTGTCTCTGTTGAGTAAGTTCATGGATTTCAGCTCGGCCCGTGTGTAAGTGGTTTCAAGAGCCGTGGCTTTAGTGTCTCTTTCTTTGGGTTCAGTCTCTGCTGAACGAGCTTGTGGCTGGTAGCACGGGCCTCTTGCAAGTTTTTCTTTTTCAGGCCGTGGCTTTCGAGTCTCTTTAAGTTCGGCCTCTGCTCTTTGCAAAGGGGCTTCACTTTTGTCGGAGTTTCTCGTTGGGTTCCTCTCTGGCTCTTTTCTCTGACTGTTCTCTGCGGTCTGTGTGTAGAAGATCAGACAGGGCAGGTTGAAGTCTTTTCACTTCCTTCTGTAGCTCGGGGTCGTTGTCATCCTCGGCTTGCATCCTTAGCGTTGCAACTTCATGGAGACGTGCTGGTGCGATGAGCTGGCAAGCGAGGTTTTGGACGTGTCGGGCCGGTCTTTGTCGTGGGAGCTTTGGCTTGGTTTGTGCGCCATCAGCTTGTCCACGTCGCTCTTGGCTTTGAAGCTCTGAGTCACTGGCGACCTTGGGCAGGAATGGAGGTGTCATGAATCTCAGCCATGTGTCCAGGTTGTCCCAGCGGTTGTGGGACTGTAGGACCGGAACATACTGGTTTCGACTGTGGGCGAGAGGAACACAACACACACAGAGAGACCAAGCAAGTTGTTCTACGTTTAACGAGCTATAATACGGGCTATGCCGCGTATGCAAATTGTGGTTAACTGATGCAGACAGTTAAATCATTCTGTGGGACAATTTGGTTAGGTCATCATGGGCCTGAATAAAATTTTAACAGGGCGGTAGCTTAGGGGGTCACCTGTTGATGCTAGCGGCTTGTTGTCTAATTATTATTCAGCGTTCCTTGTTGTCTCAGATAGGTTCTGTCTTCTAGGTGAACTGAAAAGAACAGAGCACGACAGAAAAGAGCAGTGGCAAGATAGCAGAGTTTGAAGTAACATGCAACCATCCAAGATGGGAAGGTCTGTAATGAAATGGCGTTAAGAGTACACAGGAAGTGTTACAGGGGAAGAGGAGGCCTAAGCCTGCGGTTTGTGGCTCGGAGAGGAGGAGGGAGCCAAACACTTCAATAACCGGGGGAATCTCTAGATTCTGTAGCAAATATTAAGTGGATGGGTTTAATACCTTTGTTTAGTTTGCCTGGGGTGGAATGAGGTCATTTGGGTTGGAGTCAGCATCGTGGTTGGTCTTTCTGTCGTCCCAAACGCTTGACAGCAGTGTCCCGGGCCTTTCGTGTATCTGTACCGATGTGCTCCCTCTCACGCAACCTGACTTTGAATCACAACCGGCAGTGCCAAATTGGTGATGTCGTTGTTGCGGGCCGCACTAACGGAGAGATACAGGAAAGTCCGAGACTCGCGCTCAGTCAGTGCTGGTGACGCAGGTCAGATGAACCAGCGTGCTGGACTCCAAGCAGAGATGACTGTCAAATGACCACAGCTCTTTAGTGGATTCTACCTATAAATACAGAACAGTGTGAACAAGTAGCTTAACAGTGAATGAAAGCTTTCTTGTTTAAACTGAATTGAGTAATTATGTATGTAGAAAATAGAAGCAAAGGTTTTCCTAAATAATGGTAAAAAGGAAATTATGAAAATTATGTTATTTATCAAAATAACTTAACCCAAAAAAAAAAAATTCCTAAAAAAAAAATTTTTTTTTTTTATTAAATTCCTTTTATTATTATTACTTTTACTATTAATGGAAATTAATAATTAAAGTAATAAAGTAGGGTGGACCCCGGGAGAAGACAGGCAGTAGTGGCGCGTTTGGGCCACAAAAGGGGTTTGGGTCACTTCCTCCTAGTGGTCAACCTGGCTGACCGAGAACTTGATTTGAATTGCATTCAAACTGGTTTAAATACACTTCAAATCGAGTGTATGCATGGATGTTAAGTAACTTCTAGAATTGTTGTCATAACATATCAAATCAAAATTATTAAAAATAATTTGAGACCGGAAATATAGACGTAAAGCCATAAAACTCTTGCCCACAGGGAAGGAGACTTAATTCACATTAATCTTGAAATTTGTTTGTTTCAAATCAAATTTGAATAAGTGTAGGAAATTTAAGGTTGGCATTATGTATGATGAGGATAATATCCAACATAAAATCAACTGTGAGAAGGCCACTTCAAAACAGAATAAGAGTAGGAGATAGGAGATGAGCTGACTTAGCAGGGGAAGGCCACAAGGGGGCCGCACTACTTAAGTGGTCATCAGAAACTGTTAATACTTACTTTTGAATTTTTAAATTCAAATGTGGTTTGAACCCAATTCAAAATAAGTGTACACAGTCAGGAGTGAAACATGTTTGTAACACTGGAACTTGCACATGCATTGAAAGTTAGGGACACAATTTCAGGAATTCGTTGGAACACTGAAATGGTGATGAGAGAAAATTATTTAGGAAGGGCTGACCTTGTTATTAGTGTCCACACGATGGCGACATTTCGCTCATGCAGGATGAAGTCAGGGGGCGGTACGTAATTCGAGAACTGTCAATCACTTAGGCTAAGGGTTGTCCTCTAGTGTTTGTCAGCGGAACAACAACCGGCCTGCTTCCATGTGTGATTCAAATTTGAGCGTGCAGACGCTTTGCTTTCTGTAGCGATCACACTTATCAAAACTAAATCTCAGCGGATTTTTGATGCTATGTTTTAACAAACACGACTTGCAGAATTTTTTTCCTGCGCTATGTAGGAGAAAACAGGAATTATACGTCTGTCGGTTGGATCCAAATACATTTATCAAATAGCATTTAATGATTAAAATGTTTTGGAGGTTTTGGATACTATATTTCACTAAACAGCGTGGCAAGATTTTTCTACACACACACATAGGGTTCACAGGAATTAGGCATCTGTTTTTCGCTACCCACAAATAATTAGCACTATGATTCATACGTGTTCGCTTATAAATTTCAAACCTCGGCGGGTTTTTCCTTTTTCGACACGTGTGCACGGAAGGATTTCTTCGCTTCCCCACATTAATATAGATAACAGGAATTATACGTCTGTCATTCGAATCCAAATAACATTTATCAAATAGCATTTAATGATTAAAATGTTTTGGAGGTTTTGGTGCTATATTTCACTAAACAGCGTGGCAAGATTTTTTCCTACACACACACATAGGGTTCACAGGAATTAGGCATCTGTTTTTCGCTACCCACAAATAATTAGCACTATGATTCATACGTGTTCGCTTATAAATTTCAAACCTCGGCGGGTTTTTCTTTTTTTTGACACGTGTGCACGGAAGGATTTCTTCGCTTCCCCCCATTAATATAGATAACAGGAATTATACGTCTGTCATTCGAATCCAAATAACATTTATCAAATAGCATTTAATGATTAAAATGTTTTAAGGTTTTGGATTTTTTTCTGTGCTATATTCTAACAAACACGTCTGGCAGGGCTTCTGCGCTGCGCATAAATAACAGGAATTATTCGTCTGTTTTTTCGACTCCCATAACATATCAAATAGCACTTATGATTAGATATGCTTTAGGTTTTACAATTGAGTAGCTACGTCAATTTTTAACCAGGAGTTTACCGTTAATCTAACGATTTAATATAAGGCCTTTTTAAGAATAGTGAAAGAGCATCGTTTCACTAAATCTTGTCTTCACCCTGACAGAAGAACATCGTTCGGACAGGGGGGGGTTGAATATTAAAAATGTCGTCGTTCAAAAGAGGTTTCTTCGTCTTTTATAGGACAAATTTAATACTGTGAAACTATGAAAACTGCAGTTCACTTCTTAGTTTCGCTGGACTGAAACAGCTTTTTGCCTTTAATCAGTCACGGTGAGTTCGCAATGCGTTCGCTCAACCGAGGTGCACGTACACTATTAAATCACAATATAGACAAGATTGAACTGATCTCTTTTGCTCAAAAACAAGTTTAAAGTGTGCCCGCATCCTCCACCATAAAATATGTAAAGACTTTAGGCGGGTCTAATCCTTGGGGAATTTGCATATCATAATTAATAATTGGTAATTAATAATTATTCATACATGTTTGGATTAGATCAGTCTTACATGTTAATAAATCTCCCTCTAAAGGAGAATGTCATTTTACCTGGATGTATACATGCAATCCTTTCATTTTTTTTTACAAGTTGATTGCAGTTAATTACACAGATCACGTCTTACAAAGCAGGCAAAATTAATTTAGCTCAATTGTCCGAATAATATTGAGGGGATCCCCAATATCATCTTACTTGATAGGATTTCAGGAAACGCAATTCTCTGGCCAGAAGAATTGGGTTTTCTGCCCTATAAGCAAATATGTAAAGCTATCTTTAAGTTATAAAGTTCGTAGCAAGATCTTTGGCACTTAAGAGACTCGAAATTGAGCAAAGAGGAAGTCCATCAGTCAAGTGAATATAATGATTTAATAAAGGCATGTCTACTTATATATATTTACTACGTTACAGGAATACATGTATTTACAAACATTAACACGAACGAAACACATTAAGACATTGATGAACGAGAAATGCGTAAAGTTTGGGCAATGGATGACTTACACGCGTTAGCGAGTAAGAGAGAGAGAGAGAGAGAGAGAGAGAGTGAGAGAGAGAGAACATTGGCATACTTCCTCCTAAGACATTCACCTTTCTGATTACAACACGAAACATCATCTTAATGCTCCTTAGAAGCGTTATAAAGAGATACTTGCACAAGTTATGGGTCTCGCTGTGTTGTCGCATTCCTGAAGGCCTGTCCCGGCCGCGTGCGTGAGCGGAGTCCTTTGTGTGTGTAAGCGTCACGTGTTGTCTCTGAGCGCTCGGGTTGCGCGGCGGTTTAAAGTCTTTGAGTAGCATTACCAATGAAAGTAGCTCGGCTACGATTGTTTCACTCCGTGGAAGTAAACAGAGTCGACTATGGAAAACAAAACTTTGCCTTACAAAGGAAAGATATAAAGATCGGATCGGGTCTCCGAAGGAGACCACGGATCGGGTTACATGATGCAGCAGTAACGACGGGCGAAGCAAGAGGGTGTTTAAACTGGTGTTCAGTCCTTTTGAAGCCCTGACTTTTCCGCCTTCTTTTGGAAGAGGGTCCAATCAGGAGCTTTCTCTTTGGGGGGAGGTTTTATGGCCCATGGTGTTCTAACCAGGCATTTGACTCTCTAATTTCATTGGGTGTTTAAGGGAAGAATCTTCACAATTTTTATAATACTAGTGTGTCACCAAGTTTAGCAAAATGTAATGTCAATTAACAAATGGGGAACGAAGATTGGAGTTTATCAAGACCAAACTTGCCAAAAACGGATTTGGTTAAACAGTTTGCAAAGTTTAAGACCTTATACCATTAGTTTCCCAACACATAGATCAAACCCCTAAAAGACAAATCGTAAGATGAGATTAGATACATTGTTCGTATAATTCAAAAGGGGAAGTATAATAGAATATATATGACTGCAAAATTCAGTTCTCCTTCGTTAGAATTCTAGGGAATACGCAGTTACATGTAAAAATACATAATGGTAAACTCAGTTATTTCAATGTAACATGAACAAACAAACACATAAAACACATTGAATATTTCTGTTTACAATGTCTTTTAAAAAGAGAAGTTTCTTTTCTCTGTAACATTAACTTCCTGTGGCACATTCCACATTCCTGGGGGGGGATGTGTGGTGGAATGTGTGGTGTGTGTGTGTGTTAATTTTGAGTCCTGGGGGTGGGGAACGCTGGTTTGGAAGCTTCCCGGCCTTTGAAGGCTCTTAGGATTTTAGTTATCCAGAATATATTTAATTATTCAGATTCACCCTAAATACGCTACATATTTCCCCCCTTTCGTCGGATGATGTCCCCGTGTGTTGGACATCATATGACGACAAATCATCACCATTGGCGGATGGCAGGTGAATCATGATGATTGGGTAGGAGGTGCTGTTAGGCTGAGGCTGAGGGCTCAGCTTGATAAAGTTCGACGCAGCCTCCAGCGTGGTACCCTCTTCCTGAGGGTCCCGTGGGCTTGGCTGTAGATGTTCGCATCTCGTTGAGCCTCCTGTGCAGGATGACTGTCGAGTGTCAGGGTGTAGTTGATAGATGTAATGTCAATTAGCTGGGATCTCCTTTTGCAAACCACAATTCCCTTTCTGGAGTTAGGGTGAGAGTGTGGTTCTTGAAGAAGGATGGGGCCTTTTGGTACTTGGATGCGCTGCTCTGGCTGAGCAAGGTGACAGATCACTTACAATCTCTGCTTGGGTCTCGGTGACTTGAGTGCGAGGCTTGGCTTTAGCAGGGCAGCTTGTGCCACTGATCTGCAGCCCGCAGGTTCCGTCAGGGTTGTCTCTGAGGAAAGATTTGTTAGGGCAGGGATAGTAAATGTCTTTGGTCAATGTGCACATGTGTGGATTCGGAGCTGGGGACAGCTTGGTGTCGCCGTCATGCAAGGCAATCACGTACGGCATGCGGATCTTGATGTGAGTGCTGCCTCTCAAAATCTGACATGGACAATGTTCTTGAGCCGGTGGATTCGGCTTGACTATGATGGGTAAGTTCAGGGGAACGTCCCATTTTCTCTGCTTGTGGTGATGCAGAGTGGGATGGCACTACCCATGAGAGTAGGCAAGGTGTATTTTTAAAGAGTCAGTTGGCGTGGTGATGGCGGACGCCAGCACGGTTTGCATGAGGCCTAAGGGTATCAGGTGCGGTGGGATTCTACCCATGGCGAGGCTGTCGATGGAGGAGTTCACCCCCCCCCCCTTAGCAGGTTTGTCATCAGGGCTGTTACCAGCTGATTTTGAGCAAAGTCATTATGGAAGGCAGTAAGCAGCTGTTTCATGGAGTTCACTGTCGGGGTAGGCAGAACGCTGTGAGTGTTGAAAGTTACCACAGTTCCCTATTGTCTTGTCGATGGGCTGCAGGGATGCACTCTGTTGTGAGTGGCTCTGTTCTCTGTGGAATCTCAGTCTGAATTTTGGCTGCATGCCGTCCGACGTTGGCGAGGTTTACTGCATTCATGCCGGACATACAAGTGTTAAACAGAGTTCTGACGGCAGTGCGGCGGCGGTTGTGGCCACCTGGCTCCGCTAGCGTGACAGTCATTTTCTCAAGTTGGTCGAGCATGTGTTCGACATCGGCCTCAGTGTGCGTGAGGGCCTCCTCTGTCCGTTGGCACCTACCCAGCTGTATTGTGTCGTTACGCCGGGGTAGTGCGTTCTGTAGGCGTTGTGAGGATCAGGTGGCACAGGCACTTTCTGAGTGCGGGTCCGGCAGAAAAGGAGTCTTGGTTGTTCCCTTAGGATGGTGCTTGGTGCCGGACCTGGTGAGATGTCCGATTGCGGCTGCCCTCTGGTTGGCTGGAAGCACAGCAGCATCCTGGTAAAAGTGACAGGGAGAGAGAAAGAGAGAAAGGGAGGAAAAATTTCAGCGAACATCGTCCTTGGTTGGCTAGGACAGTCTTTTCGCTTTGAGGGCGCCAGTATGCCACTTGCTTCGGTGTCTTGCAAGTGTCTCTGGTGCTGCGGGTTGCAGCACATGGTGCGTCATGGGCATAGGGCATACATTGTGGCATTACCCCCCTTTTGCACTGTGGCAGAACAAGCTGTGGCGCGGTGATGGCATCAGGTGCAGAACGCTGAATGTTGTCCAGTGCACGCAGCATGTGCTTGTTGACGTAGGTTGTGTGGGGCACCGGTTGTCGGTGGGTGCACACGACTTTCGTGGGTGGTTGGAGGGGTATGAGAGGTGGTTTCTCATAGTGTCCATAGTTTTGTGATAGTCTTTGGTAAGCTGGAAGGTTAAGGTCAGGTGAAGCAGGGGCTCTGTGACATGTTGTCATACTTGTAGTGAGAGCCTAATGCATGACCCTAAAAGTTCAGAACCATGGTTTAACTGGTTCGCTAGGTATGTAGCTTAAAGCTAGGTGTTTCACATGTAGCTAGCTAGTGAAGTGTGTCTTGTATCTTATCTTAGCTGTGGATGTTAGGAGGCTAAGAGGTGTGGTTCCGAGATTATTCCATGGAAAGGGCATAGCCGAGATGAAATAAATGCCTTAAGATGGTTCTTATGACTAAATTATTTCTCTGGACTTAACTAGTGGTTCACTACGGCTTGACGAAGTGAATGATGGGGAAAAAGGACAGCTTTCCTATTCAAATTATGCTTATTATCAATCCTCTGGACTATAGTTGTGCCCTAGTAAATTGTTGAAGTTACTTGTGTTGCAGGGTCACAAAAATGAGTACACTTGTTGAAAATAAAACAAAATCACAAATAAAGGTGTCTCTGTTTCCTTTCTGGGCCCTATGGGAAATGGAACCACATTTGAACAAGAGAGGAAATAAAATAAATTTTAAATCATATAGATGACCGAAAAGTAAAGGGGGTAGCTGAGTGCTATTAATATCCAGGTCAAAGAATAAAATAAATTTTAAATCATAGAGATGACCGAAAAGTAGGGGGAATAGCTGAGTGCTATTAATATCAAGGTCAAATAAAATAAAATGGGGAAAAAAAATTAAAGAAGAGCCAAAAGAAAACAAAAATTAAAATTAAAAGCAAAAAGAAACAAAGTGATCAAAACAACGGGAATGATCTGAAGGCGAGAATAATCAGTGGCATTAGTGACTAAACTTTTGATTTGCCTGGGCCAACACTTCATAGTGGGTTACAACGGTTGCGTGTTCGAGGCCACATCGTGTGTGTCCCATCAAAGGATTAGTCACCTGCCGATGAAGATGGCTATTGCTATATGAATTCTTCTCTAGCTACACAGTTTACATGTAGTTAACTTAAGTTTAATTAACAGGGTATCTTCAAAGTTAGCCTTCGACGGTTAGCAAGGGCTATGCCTCAACTAGTAAAGGTGAACTTTAGCTAAGAAGAATTGCAAACACGGAATGTGAATAATTAGGAACCCTAACTGGTGTTAAGGAAAGTATTTTAGAATACTGTGCACTGTGTAAACACAAGCGGTGATTAAGGGTTCAAGTAAATTATGCTAACTGCTAATTGTAGAAGTTATTATTTAGCTTAGCCTAAGCTGGATGGATGTTAGGTTAGGTTAGCGTAGCGTAAGCTGGAAGGATGCTAGGTTAGCTTAGCGTAGCGTAAGCTAGCTGGATGCCATGTTAGTTTAGCTTAGCGTGAGCTGGAAGGATGCTAGGTTAGCTTAGTGTAGCGTAAGCTAGCTGGATGCTATGTTAGTTTAGCTTAGCGTGAGCTGGAAGGATGCTAGGTTAGCGTAGCCACCTAGGCTGGTTTGTTTACAAGGTGACATCACAAGTTAGCACTTCCTGTGACAAGTCGTTGTCATGGAAACTAGAGCATGTCAGACAATTCAAACAGTCCCTAAAGGCTGTCTGTACATTTTACATGAATTATGCATGTTTAAACGGGTTAACCGGGGTGCAACTTTATTTTAAGTCTTTCTAGGACTCGGTGTTACATGAAGTAAAATGCAGATGTGTTTTGGCATTAGCTAATTTTACTCATGGAACTCTTCTCTTTATTTTAAGCAACTTATTCTATTTGTTTACAGAGTAAGGAAATAGATTTGCTGGGAGTCAAAGCTTGTCTAAGCATATATAGTTACGTCCCTCTTGTGCACTACTGCTGACTTTTCAGCGATTACAGCAGTTTTGATCACTAGGTAGCTCTCTGTTTGCAGATGCAGCTAAAGTTTAGGTGAATTACATCAATCAAACAATAATTTGTAAGGCCTTTACATTTGTAGAAAGGGGAGCGTCGCCCAGGTCTACCT
The DNA here is from genome assembly GCA_036326025.1 of Chrosomus eos. NCBI lineage: Eukaryota > Metazoa > Chordata > Actinopteri > Cypriniformes > Leuciscidae > Chrosomus > Chrosomus eos. Next base: position 862,343 of record JAZAVI010000108.1, on the reverse strand, counting down.
AGATATAACTTTGTCCTGAGCTTTCTTTGTTAAGACACAGGTTTAGTCATACTGCAATTTGGATTTCTTTTAAGCAAAGCAGAATAAACATCGGTACAGTTTACAGGCTGCTGAGATGAGGTTTCTTCATCAAACAGACTTACGCTTTACTGCTTAACATGCTAATTTTAGTTGGAAATCTAAGGCTATTTTACTTAAAGTAGAGATGTCAATTTCAGCAATCGTTTATCTGCATTTAGACAAGCCAGCGATCAAAAATGCGTGCTGCACATTGTGTTTTAGTTGGATCGTAACGATTAAATGCACGCCCATAGGTTAACTGTAGTTTAAAGCTCAGGTGGTTTCACTCAACTCTGACGTCGCAGTGACGTATGCCCTATTTGGAGCTAGCGTTTCCTGTAACCCTTCATTGTCATAGAAACTAATGTTTAGCAGTGTCATTTCAACCAGCATGTTGCAAATGCTTGGTTCGAAAGAGTCGTGCATAGTCTGTTGGCAGGTGAGGCTTACACGTCCATTCAAGATTTTCTTTAAGTCAGTAAAATTCTAATTTTACGAATGCAGAGTCTTGCAACTCTTTGGGCAGACATTTTCATCTACTTTTAAAAGTTCTATGTTCTATGCTGATCAGGGACCCTTTTAGCAGAGTCTTGCACTGTGTTCGTGCAGTGTCTTCTGGTTTTGCAGTTCAAAGTCAGTGGGGTTTTAGGAATTCTTTCTGAGGAGGCCTTCTGTGTTAGAGGCCTTCTGCATTAGGTCACGCATCGTTGAGTGGGCATTGCGTGGTCTTTGGCGAGCTGGAAGGTGCAGGGTAGCGAACTGGAACTTTGACTTGGTGCTGAGGCTGTGTACCCCTAGATGGCTGCTGGAGTTCTTGGGAACTCTGACCTTGGAGTCTGGCTCTGGTGACCAGTGTGACTGGAGGGCCCAGACGGTCAGGTGTTTGAAGTCTAATGAAGCTTAGAGCGTTCTAGCAGGTCTTTGCCAATCAGAAAGGGGTGCGTGCTCATTTGTGAGATGTACACTGGGTGGGTAGGCCTCAAAAGGACCAATTGTCAGGTAAATGGGAGCTCTCTGTTCTAGCCGGTTGTACGCTCTGGTTGTACGACTGCACGTTCAGCTCACACATGTGGGGTATAAGAGTTCGATCTTCGCTCTTAGCTATAGCACTGAGTCTTTCAAAGAGTTGAGCTGACATTAAAGTGAGGTCTGAGCCAGTGACTTTCCCGTGTTTCAAGGCTCACCTCATTGTCTAGAGTGATGGGTAGGTAGAGCTGTGGGAAACTGTGCGGTCTCACTCAGGCTGTGCAGCTGTCAGCTGTGGTGGCTGTGTGCTGCTGTCACTTTGTGATGTGACCGTTTGCTCTGTGTCTGTGGCTGACGAGCAGTGTTCTGTGTACCTGTAGGTCTTACGCTCAGGTATAGGATGTAAAGCTTGTACCTCTTGAATTTTTGGAAAGTCTTTTGTGAAGAAGCTTTTCAGCGACTTCAGGGTCTCGGCTGTCTCAGATGTGGCGGCATTGTGTTTGTCTGACGCGTGCTCAGACTTGGGCTTACCAGTGGCCTGGAACGGACTCGACTCTCTGTGAACAGGGCTCTGGTGTGATGGGGCGCCCTCTGGAGGCATCTCTGAGTAGTGTTCAGAGACAGTAGATCGTGGGGTTTTTCAAAGTCTTTTCGGATTCTGGATCAGAGAATTCTTTAATGAAGGCCTGCCGCAGCGGCTGGTAGTCTATAAGAGTGTTTCAACTCTGTGGAACAATGTCAAGTTCGGCTTTGAGATCGTGTCTCTGTTGAGTAAGTTCATGGATTTCAGCTCGGCCCGTGTGTAAGTGGTTTCAAGAGCCGTGGCTTTAGTGTCTCTTTCTTTGGGTTCAGTCTCTGCTGAACGAGCTTGTGGCTGGTAGCACGGGCCTCTTGCAAGTTTTTCTTTTTCAGGCCGTGGCTTTCGAGTCTCTTTAAGTTCGGCCTCTGCTCTTTGCAAAGGGGCTTCACTTTTGTCGGAGTTTCTCGTTGGGTTCCTCTCTGGCTCTTTTCTCTGACTGTTCTCTGCGGTCTGTGTGTAGAAGATCAGACAGGGCAGGTTGAAGTCTTTTCACTTCCTTCTGTAGCTCGGGGTCGTTGTCATCCTCGGCTTGCATCCTTAGCGTTGCAACTTCATGGAGACGTGCTGGTGCGATGAGCTGGCAAGCGAGGTTTTGGACGTGTCGGGCCGGTCTTTGTCGTGGGAGCTTTGGCTTGGTTTGTGCGCCATCAGCTTGTCCACGTCGCTCTTGGCTTTGAAGCTCTGAGTCACTGGCGACCTTGGGCAGGAATGGAGGTGTCATGAATCTCAGCCATGTGTCCAGGTTGTCCCAGCGGTTGTGGGACTGTAGGACCGGAACATACTGGTTTCGACTGTGGGCGAGAGGAACACAACACACACAGAGAGACCAAGCAAGTTGTTCTACGTTTAACGAGCTATAATACGGGCTATGCCGCGTATGCAAATTGTGGTTAACTGATGCAGACAGTTAAATCATTCTGTGGGACAATTTGGTTAGGTCATCATGGGCCTGAATAAAATTTTAACAGGGCGGTAGCTTAGGGGGTCACCTGTTGATGCTAGCGGCTTGTTGTCTAATTATTATTCAGCGTTCCTTGTTGTCTCAGATAGGTTCTGTCTTCTAGGTGAACTGAAAAGAACAGAGCACGACAGAAAAGAGCAGTGGCAAGATAGCAGAGTTTGAAGTAACATGCAACCATCCAAGATGGGAAGGTCTGTAATGAAATGGCGTTAAGAGTACACAGGAAGTGTTACAGGGGAAGAGGAGGCCTAAGCCTGCGGTTTGTGGCTCGGAGAGGAGGAGGGAGCCAAACACTTCAATAACCGGGGGAATCTCTAGATTCTGTAGCAAATATTAAGTGGATGGGTTTAATACCTTTGTTTAGTTTGCCTGGGGTGGAATGAGGTCATTTGGGTTGGAGTCAGCATCGTGGTTGGTCTTTCTGTCGTCCCAAACGCTTGACAGCAGTGTCCCGGGCCTTTCGTGTATCTGTACCGATGTGCTCCCTCTCACGCAACCTGACTTTGAATCACAACCGGCAGTGCCAAATTGGTGATGTCGTTGTTGCGGGCCGCACTAACGGAGAGATACAGGAAAGTCCGAGACTCGCGCTCAGTCAGTGCTGGTGACGCAGGTCAGATGAACCAGCGTGCTGGACTCCAAGCAGAGATGACTGTCAAATGACCACAGCTCTTTAGTGGATTCTACCTATAAATACAGAACAGTGTGAACAAGTAGCTTAACAGTGAATGAAAGCTTTCTTGTTTAAACTGAATTGAGTAATTATGTATGTAGAAAATAGAAGCAAAGGTTTTCCTAAATAATGGTAAAAAGGAAATTATGAAAATTATGTTATTTATCAAAATAACTTAACCCAAAAAAAAAAAATTCCTAAAAAAAAAATTTTTTTTTTTTATTAAATTCCTTTTATTATTATTACTTTTACTATTAATGGAAATTAATAATTAAAGTAATAAAGTAGGGTGGACCCCGGGAGAAGACAGGCAGTAGTGGCGCGTTTGGGCCACAAAAGGGGTTTGGGTCACTTCCTCCTAGTGGTCAACCTGGCTGACCGAGAACTTGATTTGAATTGCATTCAAACTGGTTTAAATACACTTCAAATCGAGTGTATGCATGGATGTTAAGTAACTTCTAGAATTGTTGTCATAACATATCAAATCAAAATTATTAAAAATAATTTGAGACCGGAAATATAGACGTAAAGCCATAAAACTCTTGCCCACAGGGAAGGAGACTTAATTCACATTAATCTTGAAATTTGTTTGTTTCAAATCAAATTTGAATAAGTGTAGGAAATTTAAGGTTGGCATTATGTATGATGAGGATAATATCCAACATAAAATCAACTGTGAGAAGGCCACTTCAAAACAGAATAAGAGTAGGAGATAGGAGATGAGCTGACTTAGCAGGGGAAGGCCACAAGGGGGCCGCACTACTTAAGTGGTCATCAGAAACTGTTAATACTTACTTTTGAATTTTTAAATTCAAATGTGGTTTGAACCCAATTCAAAATAAGTGTACACAGTCAGGAGTGAAACATGTTTGTAACACTGGAACTTGCACATGCATTGAAAGTTAGGGACACAATTTCAGGAATTCGTTGGAACACTGAAATGGTGATGAGAGAAAATTATTTAGGAAGGGCTGACCTTGTTATTAGTGTCCACACGATGGCGACATTTCGCTCATGCAGGATGAAGTCAGGGGGCGGTACGTAATTCGAGAACTGTCAATCACTTAGGCTAAGGGTTGTCCTCTAGTGTTTGTCAGCGGAACAACAACCGGCCTGCTTCCATGTGTGATTCAAATTTGAGCGTGCAGACGCTTTGCTTTCTGTAGCGATCACACTTATCAAAACTAAATCTCAGCGGATTTTTGATGCTATGTTTTAACAAACACGACTTGCAGAATTTTTTTCCTGCGCTATGTAGGAGAAAACAGGAATTATACGTCTGTCGGTTGGATCCAAATACATTTATCAAATAGCATTTAATGATTAAAATGTTTTGGAGGTTTTGGATACTATATTTCACTAAACAGCGTGGCAAGATTTTTCTACACACACACATAGGGTTCACAGGAATTAGGCATCTGTTTTTCGCTACCCACAAATAATTAGCACTATGATTCATACGTGTTCGCTTATAAATTTCAAACCTCGGCGGGTTTTTCCTTTTTCGACACGTGTGCACGGAAGGATTTCTTCGCTTCCCCACATTAATATAGATAACAGGAATTATACGTCTGTCATTCGAATCCAAATAACATTTATCAAATAGCATTTAATGATTAAAATGTTTTGGAGGTTTTGGTGCTATATTTCACTAAACAGCGTGGCAAGATTTTTTCCTACACACACACATAGGGTTCACAGGAATTAGGCATCTGTTTTTCGCTACCCACAAATAATTAGCACTATGATTCATTACGTGTTCGCTTATAAATTTCAAACCTCGGCGGGTTTTTCTTTTTTTTGACACGTGTGCACGGAAGGATTTCTTCGCTTCCCCCCATTAATATAGATAACAGGAATTATACGTCTGTCATTCGAATCCAAATAACATTTATCAAATAGCATTTAATGATTAAAATGTTTTAAGGTTTTGGATTTTTTTCTGTGCTATATTCTAACAAACACGTCTGGCAGGGCTTCTGCGCTGCGCATAAATAACAGGAATTATTCGTCTGTTTTTTCGACTCCCATAACATATCAAATAGCACTTATGATTAGATATGCTTTAGGTTTTACAATTGAGTAGCTACGTCAATTTTTAACCAGGAGTTTACCGTTAATCTAACGATTTAATATAAGGCCTTTTTAAGAATAGTGAAAGAGCATCGTTTCACTAAATCTTGTCTTCACCCTGACAGAAGAACATCGTTCGGACAGGGGGGGGTTGAATATTAAAAATGTCGTCGTTCAAAAGAGGTTTCTTCGTCTTTTATAGGACAAATTTAATACTGTGAAACTATGAAAACTGCAGTTCACTTCTTAGTTTCGCTGGACTGAAACAGCTTTTTGCCTTTAATCAGTCACGGTGAGTTCGCAATGCGTTCGCTCAACCGAGGTGCACGTACACTATTAAATCACAATATAGACAAGATTGAACTGATCTCTTTTGCTCAAAAACAAGTTTAAAGTGTGCCCGCATCCTCCACCATAAAATATGTAAAGACTTTAGGCGGGTCTAATCCTTGGGGAATTTGCATATCATAATTAATAATTGGTAATTAATAATTATTCATACATGTTTGGATTAGATCAGTCTTACATGTTAATAAATCTCCCTCTAAAGGAGAATGTCATTTTACCTGGATGTATACATGCAATCCTTTCATTTTTTTTTACAAGTTGATTGCAGTTAATTACACAGATCACGTCTTACAAAGCAGGCAAAATTAATTTAGCTCAATTGTCCGAATAATATTGAGGGGATCCCCAATATCATCTTACTTGATAGGATTTCAGGAAACGCAATTCTCTGGCCAGAAGAATTGGGTTTTCTGCCCTATAAGCAAATATGTAAAGCTATCTTTAAGTTATAAAGTTCGTAGCAAGATCTTTGGCACTTAAGAGACTCGAAATTGAGCAAAGAGGAAGTCCATCAGTCAAGTGAATATAATGATTTAATAAAGGCATGTCTACTTATATATATTTACTACGTTACAGGAATACATGTATTTACAAACATTAACACGAACGAAACACATTAAGACATTGATGAACGAGAAATGCGTAAAGTTTGGGCAATGGATGACTTACACGCGTTAGCGAGTAAGAGAGAGAGAGAGAGAGAGAGAGAGAGTGAGAGAGAGAGAACATTGGCATACTTCCTCCTAAGACATTCACCTTTCTGATTACAACACGAAACATCATCTTAATGCTCCTTAGAAGCGTTATAAAGAGATACTTGCACAAGTTATGGGTCTCGCTGTGTTGTCGCATTCCTGAAGGCCTGTCCCGGCCGCGTGCGTGAGCGGAGTCCTTTGTGTGTGTAAGCGTCACGTGTTGTCTCTGAGCGCTCGGGTTGCGCGGCGGTTTAAAGTCTTTGAGTAGCATTACCAATGAAAGTAGCTCGGCTACGATTGTTTCACTCCGTGGAAGTAAACAGAGTCGACTATGGAAAACAAAACTTTGCCTTACAAAGGAAAGATATAAAGATCGGATCGGGTCTCCGAAGGAGACCACGGATCGGGTTACATGATGCAGCAGTAACGACGGGCGAAGCAAGAGGGTGTTTAAACTGGTGTTCAGTCCTTTTGAAGCCCTGACTTTTCCGCCTTCTTTTGGAAGAGGGTCCAATCAGGAGCTTTCTCTTTGGGGGGAGGTTTTATGGCCCATGGTGTTCTAACCAGGCATTTGACTCCCTAATTTCATTGGGTGTTTAAGGGAAGAATCTTCACAATTTTTATAATACTAGTGTGTCACCAAGTTTAGCAAAATGTAATGTCAATTAACAAATGGGGAACGAAGATTGGAGTTTATCAAGACCAAACTTGCCAAAAACGGATTTGGTTAAACAGTTTGCAAAGTTTAAGACCTTATACCATTAGTTTCCCAACACATAGATCAAACCCCTAAAAGACAAATCGTAAGATGAGATTAGATACATTGTTCGTATAATTCAAAAGGGGAAGTATAATAGAATATATATGACTGCAAAATTCAGTTCTCCTTCGTTAGAATTCTTGGGAATACGCAGTTACATGTAAAAATACATAATGGTAAACTCAGTTATTTCAATGTAACATGAACAAACAAACACATAAAACACATTGAATATTTCTGTTTACAATGTCTTTTAAAAAGAGAAGTTTCTTTTCTCTGTAACATTAACTTCCTGTGGCACATTCCACATTCCTGGGGGGGGATGTGTGGTAGAATGTGTGTGTGTGTGTGTTAATTTTGAGTCCTGGGGGTGGGGAACGCTGGTTTGGAAGCTTCCCGGCCTTTGAAGGCTCTTAGGATTTTAGTTATCCAGAATATATTTAATTATTCAGATTCACCCTAAATACGCTACAATGTATAGTTTGTCAAGGTATTAACATTGAATCTGATAGTAACTTTGAACGATTTAAAAAAAAATAAACGCTCAGAGCGCCCTCGCTCTGGCGAAGGTTAACAGGTTAAAACACAACCAACATCCTCATATCACATTTTCTCTGTGTTCATCTGGCTGTTATAACTGAATTTCAGCAGCCAAACAATTTCTAAAGTTAATAACTTAAGGTTCAAGAGACCAACTAAAGCAAATATTGATCTCCATAATGGTAACATACCAATTACGGTTTTCTCCTTCAGTGATTCTGCTTGTTAATATCAGGTGTCTTCAAAAGTGCTCAATCATCACTCAATTAATCACTTAATTATCTCATTAACTTTAACACTCTTCAGTGTTCATTTAACACTCTGAGAGTGTGGACTCATATAAACACTGAGCAGTGTTAATTTAACACTGGGGATTTTGCTGTCCATGACTAACGACATCATGAATAATACAGCCTAATCAAGGTGTCCATGGCACTTAAAGGGTCATGAAACCCCAAACCAAATTTTCTGAGATTTTAACAGAGGTATGTGTGTTGAACACCATTGAAGACAATGTTAGCATCTGTTAGATTTAATAATAGGGTTAAAATGGTTACATTTTAGTTTTTTTCCGCTTTTTTCGTCTTCCGGGTTTAAAATCTTCATCGTGTCCACGTCACAGGCTGTGACGTGGCCGTGCACTGTGAGTGCTTGATGACTCATCGGTGTCTCATAATTATTAATGAGACTGAGTTCATATCCTATGAGAAGACATTGTCTCTTAATTATTCATGACACCACGTGGATCTTTCCAATAACAGACATGTCAAACTGTGATATCGCGTAGTAGCCTAGATGAGAGAGACAATCATGGGACGCAGTGTTTGTTTTCGTGGTGCAAAAGTCCAAGTGGTTTGAATATGTTTCCCCGCGATGCTGCCAGGGCTGGACTCTGGCTCCGGGCGGTTGGTTTGATCAACCACGGACACATCTAAACTATAGCGTGTGCCGCAAACATTTTTCTCGAGAGAGAATGGTGGACTTCGCCTTGTTGACGACCAATGCAGGTTGCGTCTTGCGAATGATGCGGTACCAAGTCCCGAGGACTTTTCTATCCCTTCAGAGGTATGTGTGTGTGTGTGTGTGTGTGTGTGTGTGTGTGTGTGTGTGTGTGTGTGTGTGTGTCTAAAATGAGAAGTCCTACAGAGCCATCTTTATTATGGGAGTTCAGCGGGCGCGTAGATATTAGGCTATGCACAGAACGTTGTTTTTTTTAAGCGGAAAATTAATTATTTTCAAATATATGCATTTAGTGTCTATATAAACAACTATATATTTTATAATGACATTATAATTATACACGTAGTCTACATTAATATGTTTAAAATAGAATTACGATTACTGTAGGCTAATATATGTAGCAGGGCATTCAGTTACTTTTGAAAGGACAATAATAAAGTGTCAGTGTATTTCATTAGACATTAACTTTGCCAGCTATAAAAAAAATCTAGCATTTCCTCACGTTTTACCACTGCTTTTTAGTGACAGTCGATATGCATGGGCCACCACTGGCTATGACAGTGATGGCCAAACCACACCCACTCCCTCGCTTCTTCTCACAGCATCCACGTCCATTTAAGTTGCATTTTTCAAAAAGATTGTGAGCTAGACTTGAGCTGAAAGAGGGGGGTTTCATGACCCTTTAAGGAGTGGCGGGAAAAGAACAAAGGAAACCAGGAACCAATCAAAATAAAAACTGAAAGTCCAAACATTAAAGCAGCACTATGCAGGATTTACGCCCACCATTCAACACGAAATCAGTAATATAAGCATTACAATGACTCCAAAGCTGTTCGGTTAAGGTAAAAAAGTTACTTAGTTCACCTTTAACTGAAATGTGATAATAATAATAATGAAATGAAGTATATGATTCACTTGCAATCCAGAATAACATGGTTTAATTTGTCCATTAAAATATCTCATGAGAATATACATTTATTTTTTATTTTATATATTTGTGAATGTCGGCTGTAAACTGCCACTTTAATGACAATTACTAGTGATGGGAAACCGATACTTTCTGAAGCATTTGAGGCTTTCAACAAATTGTGCCGAAAAAAAGGCTTTTAACACAATGTGCATTAGTGATATCTGGTGCTCATATTTGTTTTCTCCACCATATCAACAAATCACAGAGGAGCAGAAAAAGCACGTGACCAAACAAAGCGTCGGAAGTCAGTGACGTACAAGTGTGGGATAAATAGTTCTCTCTAATCTCATCTAAAATAATGAGCCAATGAGAACACAACTCGTGTCATGTGTAGCCGGTCAACGGTTCAACGGTCATGTGTAGCCGGTCAAGAGTGGGTTGGATGTCACTCTTGCCTGTCTTCAAAACTTGAGAGCCCTGTTGTCTGGACTTGTTTGATCACTTCCACCTGTGTGTCATTACCTCGCTCTCTCTAGCTTAATAAGCCCTGTGTACTCAGTCACTCTTATAAGCCCTGTGTACTCAGTCACTCTTATAAGCCCTGTGTACTCAGTCACTCTTATAAGCCCTGTGTACTCAGTCACTCTTATAAGCCCTGTGTACTCAGTCACTCTTATAAGCCCTGTGTACTCAGTCACTCTTATAAGCCCTGTGTACTCAGTCACTCTGTGTACTCAGTCACTCTTATAAGCCCTGTGTACTCAGTCACTCTTATAAGCCCTGTGTACTCAGTCACTCTTATAAGCCCTGTGTACTCAGTCACTCTTATAAGCCCTGTGTACTCAGTCACTCTTATAAGCCCTGTGTACTCAGTCACTCTTATAAGCCCTGTGTACTCAGCAGAGGTGGGAAATCCAGGGCCCAATGAGTAGAAGTCCTGCCATATGTTTATTCCACCCATAAACTCAGTCAGCTGATTTCACTAATTAGTTCTCTCTCCTGTCTGAATTAGCAAATCCAGGTGATTGGAACAAAATACTGAGGAGGAATTTTACTTTCTGAACCTGGACTTTACACCTCTTGCCACATGACAGCCAAGAGCAAAGAAATAAACCCGAACTGGACCTTATCGTAGCCAAAAGAGTAATTTCAGCCACAGCCTCAGATGAAATCTAAGAGAGAAGAAGACATTAAATCTGTGAAGATCTTTGCAGAGGAGGAATAAACAACTCCACAAACAGCATTAAGAGCTTCACTTATTACTAACCAGACTGACTTTATTTCTGTCAGACGTCTACAGAAGTTTTATTGAGAATTAACAGAGGTTTAACTCTGCGTTTGAAGTCACCATATCAGTGATTAGTATTTCCATTAGCTGGGCTCTTAACTCTTATTATATCTTTTGTTTTTTTTGTCTGCTGAGACAGTGTGTTTGTCAAACACATTTGCAGCAGCAAGGAAAGCTAAAGTGAATTGAGGTCAGGTGATGATGGTTTCCTGTTGATGGCTTTATAATGGTCATGAAACAACCTGATTCACTGAGGTATTTTAGTCTACAAGTTATGGTGTCACATTAATAATTTTTCACAAAACAAAGCCTGTGTTACTGCAGCATGAGATCCTGCAATATTATAACAATAAGTCCGAAGACAATAACAAACATGAGCACGAAAAAATTGGTTTACAGTGACACACACAGACATCAACAATCAGCGTATGAATCTCAACAATGGTGACAATCAAAAGTACTTTGCTGCAATGCATGCTGGGTACCAACGTAGTACAAAACTCCCAGCATGCATTGCAACATGAATAAAAAAGCTGAATTGTCCTGTTATTTAGTTTGATTCTAAATATTTGCTTTTATTTTTTGCTGTTGTTCTTGTTGTGAATTAGTAGCTTTTCAGTGATGTTCTGAATTATTCTATCTAAATATTTGTGATTGTCACCATTGTTGAGATCCATACGCTGATTGGTGATATCTGTGTGTGTCTGCATAGACCATCTTTTTTTTTTCAAGTTTGTTAAAAGATTTAAAACGATTGCTATCTCATGCTGCAGTAACACGTGGTTTGTGATGTGAATATATTTGTGGCACAACATAATTGTTAAATTAAAGTACCTCAGTGAATCAGTCTGTTTCATGATGATTATAAAACCATCAACAGCTAACCATGATCACCTGATCTCACTTCACTTTAGCTTTCTGTGCTGCTGCAAATGTGTTTGACTAACACACTGTCACATCGGGCAAAAAAGACAAAAAATATAATAAGAGTTAAGAGCCCAACTAATGGAAACACTAATCACTGATATGGTGACTTCAAATGAAACGCATTCGAGGTAAACCTCTGTTAATTCTCAACAAAACTTTTGTAGACGTCTGACAGAAATAAAGTCAGTCTGGTTAGTAATGCTGTTTGTGGAGTTGTTTATCCTCCTCTGCTGAGATCTTCACAGATTTAATGTCTTCTTTTCTCTTGGATTTCATCTGAGGTTGTGGCTGAAATTACTTCATATTACACAAAGTTTTTGGCTACGATAAGGTCCAGTTCGGGTTTATTTATTTGCTCTTGGCTGCAATGTGGCATTGCTATGCAGAGGTGTAAAGTCCAGGTTCAGAAAGTAAAAGTCCTCCTCAGTATTTTGTTCCAATCACCTGGATTTGCTCATTCAGACAGGAGAGAGAACTAATTAGTGAAATCAGCTGACTGAGTTTATGGGTGGAATAAACATATGGCAGGACTTCTACTCATTGGGCCCTGGATTTCCCACCTCTGGTACTCAGTCACTCTTATAGACGGTTTTAACGGCATTCACATATTGATCAATAATATAAAATATACATAAAGTATGTGATCATAATTATAGTAGCCTAATTGTAATTGAAAAAATGTTTTGGGTGTTCTGTTTTAAAAATATATATAAAGCATGTTATAGGGAAGTGTAGTGTTAAAGGGTACCTATTATGGCATTTAAAATGTTCCTAATAATGTTCTGGGAGTCCCCAACAACAGTTTTACATGCATGCAATGACAAAAAACACTTTTGTTGTCTTATAATATGCATTTATTTTTACCTGATTTGCTCACCGACTCCCTAATGATTCGTTTGACGACTCATTTGTCCAAACCCTTCCTTTGCGTGACGCTAATCGGCGGTGATTGGTCAGATGACCAATTGCGTTAGCTATTGCGTTAGCCCAAAGCTTAAACATATTGATAAAGCACTGCAGTACTACAATACGCTTCACATAATTTCACATATTTCAAAAAACAAAAAAAATATAGCTGCGAGCAGCGATTACGGGCCCAAGCCGGTGGCACCGCAACCCTGGTGCACCAGGGTGGCGGTACCGCCGGCTTTGGCCCTTCATCGCTGCTCGCAGCTATATTTATATATTTAATTTTAAAATATATACATAATTGTGCATACATATATTTTTATACAATTACAAAATGTTACAATAATTTTATAAAATGTTATAATATATATATATAATATATAATGTTATAAAATATATACATAAGCCGGTGGCACCACCACCCTGGTCCCTTTAGGGTTATTGCGCACGACGTGACAAAATATCTGCTCGCTATCTGCCGAACGGCTCTGGTAGTCCCGCTTCAGCACTGATGATGTTGTAGAAATAGTGCACTCTGGTTGGTCTGGATTATTCGGGATTTTTTATTTTATACAGAAATAAGTTATTTATAATTCAGATGAGAATAAAGTTAGTGTTGATTAAAATGAAGGAAAAACAAATATATTGATCTGAAATATAGCACATTAATTTTACATTTATTTAGGTTCAATTACCAAACATACAATCTTAATTTAATTTAAAGCAAACAATGCATTTAAAATATATGGGTTGTATGCACATTTTCTTTTTAATAAAAAAAAGATATATATCCAAAAAGACAAGGCCTTAAAGGGTTAAACTATTGTCACTGTAACAGACACAATCTCTCTCTCTCTCTCTCTCTCTCTCACACACACACACACACACACACACACACACACACACACACACACACACACACACACACACACACACACACACACACACACACACACACACACACACACACACACACACACACGTACACTGTTTAAAAGCAAGAAATATTTATCCAACCTGTTTAAAACAGTCTGTCGGTGCCATCTTATAAACATTCATCATATTGCATTGGTTTTAATTTCTTGACCTCAAACAGAGCACTAATCTGTTTATTTTTAAGTTATTGATTAAAAAAGAAAAGAAACATCAAATGGGTTTTTAGTCATATGTTATACAGAAATAAATTATTTGTAATTCAGATGAGAATAATTTTAAGGAAAACAAATATATTGATCGGAATTATAGCACATGTTTTTGTAAAATAAATTCAAGCAATACCCCTTTTTTAATTTTAAAATTAAACTAAAAAAGCTCACGGCTGCACAGGCCTTCATAACAGTGCGCGTCCAACGCGAGGAGTGAGCAGAACAGAGCGAACGTTTTTTAGTTAATTTCAACTTTCATACAGGGTTTCTACAGGGTTTAGACAGTCAAATTTAAGACCTTTTAAGACCTTTTTATGACCAATATGATTTAAATTTATGACCTACTCGAATTACGAAAAATAACTTCCTTTCAAAAGTCTTTTTTTTATTGACTTTCATTAAAAGTAATTAGTTTCATTATTTAAAGGTTCCATTTTCTTAAGAGTAACAAACTGAAGGCTCCCTTTTCCTAAGTATCAATAACACAGGAACAACACTTAACAATTATCACGATAATATATCAGTCAATATCGATAATTATGACCATAAATGTCAAATCTTTTTATCTTTCAACTTTAAAGGCAGATTTTTGTTTCTAACTGAAAGTTGTAGAAACCAGAGCGTTAATTGTGGGTTTAAACTACTCTTTACTGTCAGAACATATCATGACAAACACTTGCCAAACAGGAGAACATTTTACAAATCTGAGGTAGAACATTCAAACATTTGTAATTTTTCCTTAACAAAAATAATATCTTTATTTCAAAATTAATTTCTTAGTTTCTGCATGTGCTAATGGTTGATATTGTTTCAAGTCTTGAAAGAGGTTTGTGTTGCCTGACGTTGATGGCACGTATCTTTATGAAATGTATGAAAAACAGTAGGCTATAGCCTAAATACATAAATACTGTAATTATATTCCATTAGTCCTTTAATACATTGTCTACATTAATAATATAATACAATTCAATATGTATATCCCACATTTCATGGTGCAGTTAATATTACTAGGCTAACGTTACAGTAAAACCATGGTAAATGATGGGAATTTGTAGATGGAAAATCTTTCTGACTGTATAGTTGCGCACAGTGTTTCTCCTGTTCCTCAGCGCTGTTTCATCTGCCTTTGAACTGGTTTAAATCACTGAGACATTTGTGTTCTTCGCTGAATTCAAGTGCTTCTCACTGGATCTCGTGATCGAGACTGATCAGAGTTAACCATAGACAGTAAAAGAACCCTTCTGCTGAGCCCGCGCTGCCGTTTGGACTTTGAGCCGAGCGGATAAACAGTCCGTGAGGCGCGCGCGGTTCAATTGAGTTTCGTTCCGCTATATAGTATTATGTTATACAGAAATAAATTATTTGTAATTCAGATGAGAATAATTTTAAGGAAAACAAATATATTGATCTTAAATATAGCACATGTTTTTGTAAAATAAATTCAAGCAATACCCTTTTTTTTATTTTAAAATGAAACTAAAAAAGCTCACGGCTGCACAACAGGCCTTCATAACAGTGCGCGTCCAATGCGAGGAGTGAGCAGAAGAGAGCGACGTTTTTTAGTTAATTTCTACTTTCATACAGGGTTTCTGCAGGCTTTAGTCAGTCAAATTTAAGACCTTTTAAGACCTTTTTATGACCAATATGATTTAAATTTATGACCTACTCGAATTACGAAAAATAACTTCCTTTCAAAAGTCTTTTTTTTTAATTGACTTTCATTAAAAGTAATTAGTTTCATTATTTTAAGGTTCCATTTTCTTAAGAGTAACAAACTGAAGGCTCCCTTTTCCTAAGTATCAATAACACAGGAACAACACAAGAGGGCAGTATAGCCCTATTTATGATTTTGAGTTTAAACTTACCCGAAGAGATTCTAAAAGAATGGTAAAGTTTGATGCGTTGTCACGGCAACAGCATCTAAGATATCAACAATCCTTTCACAGGTCTACATCTGGCTTGTGTCTACATTATACACATCAAGTTTGAAGCAAATAGGGTAAAGCGTGTTGGATATATGGACCAAATTGTCGGACCCGTTCAAGGGGGCGCTGTTGAGCCCCCCTGCCACGCCCGGGTACCAGCTTCAGCCTGGCCCTGATGGCCGCGGGTTTTGTCCTGTGTTCAAAGTTTCAAGAGTTTTCGAGCACGTTAAGAACCCCAAAAGTGCCCGAAAGCATAAAAAAGCATGAAAAAGCTTAAAAAAAGGAATATTAATGTTTGATGCATTGCCATGGCAACAGTGTCTAAGATATCAATAATCCTTTCACAGGTCTACATCTGGCATGTGTCTACATTATGCACATGAAGTTTGAAGCAAATCGGGTAAAAATAAGAGGGTGATTTAAAAGCATTTTGGAAGTGACACACTTCCTGCTGCCAGTTGGTGGCGCTATAACTTTGACTCACAATAGTCACATCCATGTGATCGGACTCTTACAACGAACACACTGTTGAAGTTTCATCAAGATCAGTTAATGTATGCTGAAGTTATAACACACTTCCCGTTTCACGTTTCTCGCCATAATTTCGTTTCCTCGCCACGGCCAAACCGTTCGAGATATCAAAAATCCCCTCGCAAACTTTCATCCTCAATGTCTTGACTTCACGCTGACCGAGTTTCGTGCCGTGTGTTTGAATACTCTAGGAGGAGTACTTCACATTCCATTGCATGCGTTTTCCAAACAAGCCTAAATAGCCGACTTCCTGTTGGGCTGGGGTAAAAAGTTAGAGTGCGAAGTATATATGAAACGATGAGATCTACATGTGTACCGAGTTTCATATTATTACATGCAAGCGTGTTTGATTTATGGACCATGTTTTCGGACCCCGTTCCAGGGGGCGCTGTCGAGCCCCCCTGCCACGCCCGGGTACCATCTTCAGCCCGGCCCTGATGGCCGCGGGTTCTGACATGTGTGCAAAGTTTCAGGAGTTTTTGAGCATGTTAAGGCCTCCAAAAGTGTCCAAAAGTTAGTAAAAAAATAATTAGAATAATAATAATAATAATAATAATAATAATAATAAATAATCCTTAGGAAAACAATAGGGCCTTCGCCCTTAGGGCTTGGGCCCTAATAATAAGAATAATAAATAATCCTTAGGAAAACAATAGGGCCTTCGCCCTTAGGGCTTGGGCCCTAATGACATTGAAGACCTAGAAGCTGCTGAGCGTAACTCTCACTCTCTCTCACACACACGCACGCACGCCACACACACACACACACACACACACATAAAAGCAACAATTATTAATAGTACTTACAGGTTGTGATTCGGAGGAGGAAGCTGATCCAAATAAACTTGGTATTGAACGTTCCTTCAGTATCAGGCGACTCGCGAATCCACACTTGAAAGCATTTGTGTTTGTGAAGCGATCGTCATTAACCCTCTGGGGTCGAAAACCGCGTGCCCGCGTTTTGCTGGATTTTTTCCTTATCAGTGCAAAAGAGAATCAAATTACTCTGTTAATTTTGATCTTAAATATAAGTGTTGTACATCATTAGATCCTGTTAAGTTTCTATTTTTTTTTGTGGATACTCACAATAAAAACAAAGTGTTGTGCTTTTCGTCAAACAAAGAAAAATAAACATGATGCGCGTTTTCCCTTCTCTCTGTCTTTGAGGTCCGTTCTGAAACGTGTCCGAAACATTCACTTTAACTCTGTCAATACTTGTCACAGAGATACGAGAGATGTCTCTTTATGAAGCTGAGATTCTCTTCTTTCAAATGAAGTATTTTTTTTTTTTTTTTATATTTCCAGTTTATGTAATCCGTTTGAAACCAAGGAGAGTTACAGTTTTTTCGCTCTCCCTTCATTAAAGATAATTAGGTGAGCCCGCCACACCCCCAGCGCTTTTGACATGGTAAATAGGCGATATGCATCCCACACGCGGCACGCCCCCGATCACTGCATAACAACATGAAGATTCTTCATCAGAGATTCACTGATAGTTCATCGCGTTTTAGGGATGGAAGCACGCTAACGTTACTCCTTCAGAGGATTATGGACAGCTGGGAATAATTAACCTTTTCCTCAGTGGAATTTGAAACTCAGACGAGCGGTTGCATTTTGAAGAACGGATTGACCCCGAGGATACAAGTTCGGAGTAAGTTTAGTGTTTTATA
The DNA here is from genome assembly GCA_036326025.1 of Chrosomus eos. Taxonomy (NCBI): domain Eukaryota; kingdom Metazoa; phylum Chordata; class Actinopteri; order Cypriniformes; family Leuciscidae; genus Chrosomus; species Chrosomus eos. The sequence continues at coordinate 844,423 of JAZAVI010000108.1, read as the reverse complement.
ATTCCTTTTCTGATCATAGAGCTCAAATGCATTTTCAGACTATAGTAAATATTAACTCACAACGTTCGTGTAGGCCTATACGCTCGTGTAAACTTTTTAAATAACTGCTTAGTTTGTAATGATTTAGTGAAATATATTGATCTGCAAGTTTTGTTTGAGTTCTCCTGTGGTCTAGTGGTTAGATCAATTGCCAAGCGTGTTAGAGGTTACAGGTTCGAATCCACCACTAGCATATTTTTTTTCTCTCATCAAAACCGAATATGTTCATCAGTGGTTACAGTCTATATCAAACACACACGTATATAGGACACACGTTTGTGTGCATTTTATTTTGTGATTTCACCGGAATGAATAGTGTCCGCAATGGCAATAGACTGAAAAGCACGTTCTGTGCGCGCGCCGCCACAAGAGACTCACTGTATCCATGACACTGATAGCAGGACACGAGCGCTCAGCTTGAGTTCAAAAACAAAACATTTTAGCTCTAGATCTCTTATTTAAGAGCAGACTAAATGAATGCTCTACTAGTTAACTAGAGATGTTTTATTTGTATTAGGTACAGCCGTTCATTGAGTGTATCAGTAAATGCGTGCGGTCGATGAGCCATAAACAGATACTCGCGGTTACGCAGTCTACCAATCAATAGATGTTTCTCTGTCCATCAACAGATACATTGTGCATCTATAATCATAATAGTCCATCAGTTTACTTTGGATAATGTGCTAACAGTTTTTTGCTTTTGTTTTGTTGTGTTTACATCGTCACCATCAGCCTTCAGAAATCATTCTGATATAATTTTTTTTTAAAATCAATGTTGTAAACAGTTATGCTGCTTAATTTTTTTTAACCTGTAATAGTTTTTTTAGGATTCTTTGAATGCACTTTTTTTTATTTATATAAACACTATATAAGCAATATTTTATATAACTGCGCATGCGCGTGCAGTCTGTGTTTATGTTTGGAGCTCCGTCGAATTGATTCATTAATCCTTGATTTTCTTCTTTACCACTCAATTATAAACAGGCACTTTCTATTTTTATATCGTGTGAACTTATCCTCGATAATATTCCTTGTAAAAAACAATCGGATTGCTTTGATATCGCTACTTAGATCCAACTTTCCGAATCTCGGCTACTAGCCTTTAGCCCGCTAGCATTTCACGCGTGGCCTCGCGCCTATCCGAGCGTCGTCTCATCTTTTACACCCGTTTCTCTGAAAGCTTCTCTGAAAGTACAGACACACGTTGATTGTGCTTAGAGCCTGCATCAACGGGGCATAAGCACATCTGCGTGCGGTCTGTGTTTGTGTTTGGAGCTCCCTCGAATTGATTCATTAATCCTTGATTTTCTTCTTTACCACTCAATTGTAAACAGGCACTTTCTATTTTTATATCATGTGAACTTATCCTCGATACTATTCCTTATAAAGAAAAAAAAAACAGAAAAAACAATCGGATTGCTTTACTGATTACTATTACTACTAATTTACTGTTCATCTGTTATAATTGCGAACATATCGGATGTGTGTCTAACGTTACCTCTGAGTGCAGGTGAGGACACATTCGAGCTGATTTCGGTACGACTGGAGCTGGAGTCGGTGGAGAAGCAGATTCGTGTTCTGCTGGAGAAGCAAGCCGAGCTGCGAGATCGGCAATCAGCGCTTGAAACATCACGCGCCGATGCTCACAAGTCAGTGGTTAGTAACTTTGTGACTTTGACTCCGACTTCGTCTACTCCGTGCGTTTCTCTGCCCAGGAGGACGCGATCATCTCTGCCTTCAATCACTCCTGCACCCTGGGTCACGACACGAGCCAGGACCAGAGCAAGAACCTCTCCGCCCCTCCCGGTCTTCGAGATCTCCACCCGGAACCGCTTCTCCCTCTTCGCGAGTCGGAACGCGACGACGCCGTGATCATCGGCACTTCCATGGTCCGCCATGTCCGTGCTACCTCGGGTAAAGGTAAGGTGTGCACTCACTGCTTTCCTGGTGCTCGTGTTCTTGATGTCGCTGCGCAGGTTCCCGAGATCCTGAACGGTGACGAGCGCGTCGGAGCTGTCGTGCTGCACGCGGGGACGAATGACATCAGACTGCGGCAGACGGAGGTTCTGAAGAAGGACTACAGGAGCCTGATCGAGACGGTACGCAGCACATCGCCTAGAGCAACGATCGTCGTGTCTGGACCGCTTCCCACGTACCGACTTGGACAAGAAAGGTTTAGTAGATTATTTGCTTTAAATGAATGGTTAATGTCATGGTGTAATGAACAGAAACTGCTCTTTGTAAATAATTGGAATCTGTTTTGGGAGCGACCTAGGCTCTTCCGTCCTGATGGTCTGCACCCCAGCAGAGTCGGAGCGGCTGTTCTGTCGGACAACATCTCCAAGACGCTACACACCATCTGACTAGTAAGTCAAAGTCCAAATCATAGTCTTTGCTGTCCCAACTTAATTGATATAAGTACCAATGTAGAACATTATATAGAAACTGTGTCTATTCCTCGCTTAGTGAAGCCAAACAACAAATCTACTGTAAGATCTAGCAAGAATATTATTGTAATTAAACCAGAAAATCTAAATATCAGTGAACAAAAACAGTTTCTAAAGCTAGGTCTTCTAAACATTAGATCGCTCACACCTAAGGCGGTTATTGTAAATGAAATGGTCACAGATAATAATTTCGATGTTCTGTGCCTTACTGAAACCTGGCTTAAACCAAATGATTATTTCGGTCTAAATGAGTCTACTCCACCAGGATACTGTTATAAGCATGAGCCCCGTCTGATCGGTCGTGGCGGTGGTGTTGCAACAATCTATAGAGATATTCTTAATGTTACTCAGAAAACTTGTCATAGGTTTAATTCGTTTGAAGTACTTGTGCTAAATGTTACGCTCTTAGATGTAAGAAAGAAATCCTTATTATCTCTAGCATTGGCTACCGTATATAGACCTCCAGGTCCATATACTGATTTCCTAAAAGATTTTGCAGACTTTCTCTCAGACCTATTGGTCAATGTCGATAAAGCAATAATTATTGGCGACTTTAACATACACGTAGATAATACAAATGATGCGTTAGGGGCTGCGTTTAGAGATCTATTAAACTCTTTTGGGGTGAAGCAAAACGTCAGTGGTCCCACTCATCGGCTAAATCATACACTAGATTTAATTATTTCATATGGAACCGATCCAACCGATATAGATATTATACCGCAAAGTGACGATCTCACTGATCATTACATGGTAATTTGCATAATACGCACTGCTGAAATTTGTCATGTTGCACCACGTTATCGACCAGGCAGAACAATCCTTCCAACCACTATAGATAGATTCTCAAATAGCTTACCTGATCTATCTCAGCTGCTCAGTAAACCCAAACAAACAGATGAACTAGAGGAAATGACTAGCAGTATGAGCAACATTTTCTCTAGTACACTAGATATTGTTGCACCAATTAGATTAAAAAAGGTTAGAGAGAAAACTAAAACACCATGGTACAACAGTGCTACGCATGCTATCAAGAGAGAAACTCGTAACTTAGAGCGTAAATGGAAACAAACTAATTTAGAGGTCTTCAGAATCGCGTGGAAAGACAGTATGTCACGTTATAAAAGGGCTCTAAAATCAGCCAGGGCTGAGCATATCCGCAAATTAATTGAAAATAACCAAAATAATCCAAGGTTTTTATTTAACACCGTGGCTAGACTAACAAATAATCAGACATCTCCAGAGCAAGATATTCCGTTACAATATAGTAGTAATGATTTTATGAATTACTTCAATGAGAAAATAGAAAGCATCCGAAACACAATTGTAAATGTACAATCCTCTATGGTGTCTTATGACTCGGCCTCAATTATGGCCCCTCTAGAACAACTACACCGCTTTACAATTATAGGACAGGAAGAACTAAATAAACTAATCATTGCATCTAAACCAACAACATGTTTATTAGATCCAATACCCACTAAACTACTTAAAGAAGTGTTACCTGTAGTGGAAGAGCCTCTTCTCAATATTATTAACTCGTCTTTATTTTTAGGTCACGTTCCAAAAATATTCAAGCTGGCAGTAATAAAACCTCTCATTAAGAAACCGCAATTAGATCCAAATAACCTAGCAAATTACAGACCCATCTCAAATCTTCCATTTATGTCTAAAATACTAGAAAAAATTGTGTCCGCTCAATTGTACTCTTTCTTGCAAAAAAATGATATCTACGAAAAATTTCAGTCGGGATTCAGACCGCATCATAGCACAGAAACTGCGCTAGTTAAAATTACAAATGATTTACTCTTAGCCTCTGACCAAGGCTGTATCTCAATAGTTCTACTTGATCTTAGTGCTGCGTTCGATACTATAGATCATAAAATACTCTTAGATCGACTACAAAACTACACTGGTGTTCAGGGACAGGCATTAAGCTGGTTTAGATCGTACTTATCAGACCGTTACCATTTCGTCTGTTTAAATGCACTGTTAGCCCTTACCGGGTTTTTTTACAGTAAAATACTGGCAACACTGTTGCCAGTTATTTACTGTAAAAATGCACTAAAACTCAAGTTAGCTAATTTCACTTGCAGAAACCGACTGCATTAAACTGTCATTTAAAAGTATTAACTAAAATTTATAATGCATTAATAAGGTGAGCAAAGTATTATTGTGAACTTATTTAATTATAAACCAAAAAAAAAACTTTTGAAAATAAAGAGATTTCAACTGGACCAGCAACTACATAGTCACTGACTTTTAAATAAAGCAACATGCAGCGTATCAACAATGTTTGTAGATCTTCTCCTGGACTGAAGCACAGGCTCTACTCTTCAGCACAATGGTGACCCAAAAAACAAGATTTTACAGTAAACTACTGGCAACAGTGTTGCCAGTATAAACCTGTTTTATAACTTACAGTTTATTGCTGTTAAAATACATTTTGTGGGTGTGTCTTTTTATCTTTCACTGTTAACCCTTTCAACCCCACAGGAAAATCCACACTACAAAGAGTAAAAGTAACATTGACAGTGTTGCAGTGCGATAATTAAGGGAATATGTAAGTGATTGTTGAGCATTAGTGATGAACACCTGCTGTTAACAAGCAGAATCACTGAAGGAAAGATGAACAACAAGAACAGAAAATAGAGAAACACAAGACCTACAACTGACTACCAGCCATTACACATTATTACACTTATTATTAACCAGTATGGCTTTATTTCTGTCATACATCTACAGCAGTTGTTATTGAGATGTTTAATTGAAAATGTTTGGTTTGAAGTTACCATTAAAGAGATCAGTGTTTGCTTTAGTTGGTATGCTGATGCTACAACATGTGTTTTTCTATTGCTGCTTGAACTGTGTTTTTGTAAGTCACACTTGTGCACACACACAGTTTATTAATGACTGGATTTCTCAAAATATAAAAAAAATCATCATATTGTCTGTTCATCCACTAAAAAACTCGTTCTCACTCATTCAAAGTTTAATCCTCAACCAAATGTGTTACATTACCACCACCGTGAAACCACAGCAATAAATTACAATGACTCATTTTTTTAAAACATCATACATAAACTAAACAAAAAAAACAGAGCTATGCTGTCTTGAAGAAACAGAGATATCACAATTTAGCACATTAATCTCAACAATGGTGGCAATATTTTTTTATTCATGCAGCAGTGCATGCTGGGAGTTTTATATTATCCTGGAACCCAGCATGCACTGCTGCATGAAACTTTTGATTGTTACCATTGTTGAGATTCATATTATAATTGTTGATGTCTGTGTGTCTGACTCAAGCAGGATTTTTTTTAATAGAATATATGATTACAACATTCTTCAGAAGACATGACTAACCAAAATATAGATTTCATGTTGTAGATTCACAGATTTATTTTATTTCCATAAATTAATGTAAGTTGCATATCAAATACCCATATATTCAAAGAATATATATAGATCTGGAAATCAGATCACAAAAGCATAACCACAAGATCATTTTCCTCTTGACTTTTTCCTGCTACAACAAATGTGCTTATATAAACTCATTGTTACAGCAGTCAGAGAGAAACGAATGTAAGAAGTCCAGGGACAAGAGACCAACTAAAGCAAATACTGATCTCCATTATGGTGACAACAAACTTTATTATTTTTACTTTATTATCTGTTAATTCTCAACAAGAACTTTTGTACAAGTATGACAGAAATAATTATAAACTGGTTTGTAAACTGGTTTCACACTCAGTGTTGCTGGAAGTCAGTTGTATTTTTTGTGTTTCTCTTTTTTTGTTCTTGTTTCTCTGTCCTTCAGTGATTCTGCTTATCAGGTGTTCATTAGTGTCTCAATTCATCAACTTCTTTTCATTCAAGTGGACTATATTAGTGAACTACTATAGGGAATAGTGAATGAGGGTATAGGATGTGATTAGGAACACAGTCTCTGAGTGTGGACTTTGAGAGCTGTTAACTCACAGTATATTCCTGTAGGCTAGTTTAGTTTTCAACAGTATATTACTGTTTTAATGGAAAATGGTATGCTATTGTATTTTATACAGTATTTTACTGTAAAAAAAACTGGTAAGGTCTAACAGTGTGGGGAAAAATCAAAGATAACATCAGTAGACTATGGAGTGCCGCAAGGATCTGTCCTAGGCCCTCTGCTATTCTCAATATATATGATGCCACTTGGTAATATTATAAGAAAACATGGAATTAGTTTTCACTGTTATGCTGATGACACTCAATTATATATCTCATCACGACCAGATGAAAACACTAACTTATCTAACTTGACAGAGTGTCTAAAAGATATAAAATGCTGGATGACGTGTAATTTCCTGCTATTAAATTCAGATAAAACGGAGGTATTACTTATTGGTCCAAAAAACTACCCACAAAATCCCTTACAATACAACTTTAATTTAGAAGGATGTCCTGTTACTTTATCCACTACAGTAAAAGACCTGGGTGTTATACTAGACCGCAACTTGACTTTCGAAAATCATATCTCATATGTTACAAGAACAGCCTTTTTCCACCTTAGAAACATTGCTAAGCTACGTAACATGCTATCTGTTTCAGATGCAGAAAAGTTAGTTCATGCATTCATGACCTCGAGACTAGATTACTGTAATGCTTTATTAGCTGGTTGTCCTGCATCCTCAATAAACAAGCTACAGTTAGTGCAAAATGCAGCCGCTAGAGTTCTTACTAGATCAAGAAAATATGATCATATAACACCAATTTTATCATCTCTACACTGGTTACCTATTAAGTTCCGTATCAATTACAAAGTATTACTATTGACTTATAAAGCTCTAAATGGTTTAGCTCCTGTGTATTTAACAGACCTTCTATCGCCCTACAATCCATCGCGCTCTTTAAGATCACAAAATTCGAGGCTTCTGGTCGTTCCTAGGATATCTAAGTCTACTAAAGGAGGGAGGGCGTTCTCACATTTATCTCCTAAACTCTGGAATAGCCTTCCTGATATTGTTCGAGACTCAGACTCGCTGTCCCAGTTTAAAACTAGATTAAAGACGCATCTCTTTAACCAAGCATTCACTTAATGCTTACCTTTTATACTACTTCTGAATCAGTTCGAATGCATTAATATTATGAACATCAGCTATGCTAATTATTTCCCATCTGTCTTTCTGCTGTTATCTCGGGACGCTAGTCCCGAGGTAAATAGCGTTCGTCAGCTCCAGTTTGTATCCAGCCTCTCACGGAGACTTCAGATGCCCCAACACCTGTGGAGAGACGACTAAACGCCTGTGGAGAGACGACTCGACGCCTGTGAAGAGACGACTAAACACCGGCGATATGTTATGCCTAAATTTATACATGATTAACTAACTGTATTTTTCTTTGTACATTTCTGAAATGCACTTTCTGTAAAGCTGCTTTGAGACAATGTGTATTGTGAAAAGCGCTATACAAATAAACTTGAATTGAATTGAATTGAATATATTTTTTTTATATAAAAAAAACAAGTTTGGTCTTTTTATGTTTTTTTTTTTTTTTGAAAGGAAGTGTTAAGTGATATGAATGACTTTAAGTCTTTATGTTCTTAGGAAAGATTTCTATTTTGAATAAATGCTGTTCTTTTTAACTTTTTATACATCGAATCATTCTTAGTTCAGGCTGCCTCACAGCACCTTGATGGGGCATTAGCACATTGGGGGAGTGTCTTTAGTCTCCCCAGGTGTAAATCACAGTAGTATTCATGGGCATTAACACTCCCACGCATACAGCAGTAATGACCCAAAAACTGATGTAAGAAATTCAAATCGTTATATTGATCTTTCTGATAGAGTGGTCAGAATGATTTTCACTTCATTTTGAAGTAAAAGTTCTAGCCTACAAGAATAGTAACTCAAAAGTATTGTTTTCAACTATTCAGTAATGTGTTAAATGGTCTTATTGCGGTGACATTTTTTTTCCCAAAACGTACTAACCACGCATATTATTTTTTTTCTATAAAATGCAAACATGTACATCCATTTTGCTCACATATTATTGTAGCAGAGTTTGTGCTGAATACAGCAAATTTATATGTTGGCAAATGGTATGTTTTAAGTAGCTGAAATAAGCACAAATGTCAGGGCATACCAAAACACAGAAAGAGCCCGAAAACAGCTCAGACCCCAGGGCCCGGTTTTTCAAAAGTAATCCACTAGGATTTTGGATAACGGATTGGATCAAATCTTGAAAATGGGTTTTTCAAAAGAAAAAACGGATTACATAATCGGATTAGATCATGTAATCCAATCTTGGTTTTGATCCGGATCAAATCTTTAGTTTGGGTTTTTCAGAACTTTTTTGTAGGATTTGGATCACTTTGATCCAAAAAATCTGGATTAAACTGATCCCATCAGAAGGGTGGATTCAGCGTGGATTTCATGCCCAAAATGTAATGAAAACTTTAAAAATGTATCAAATAATACTATATTTGGATCATGCAGTATCTTACAAGATATCCTATTTATTCATAAGGTTTTAATTTTATTTGTTCATCCGTCAGGCTACAGTGATTAGGTAGGCTTTAACGTATTCAGCCTTTCAGTGTAGGCCTACAGCAAAGTAGAAAGAGTTTGGCCTCATAAAATAATCCCCCAAACAGCTGTCAAAATTTACCAAAAACAATAAATTTTATTCTGTCACTAATTATATATATATATTCATCACAATCGGAAATATTTTTGTTTTTAGAATATTTATTAGTGATGCATGCAATGATTACAGAATAACCAAAAAAAAAAAAATGCAAAGAATGGCAATCACTGATTTTTGAAATCCAAAACAAATCCAAATCAGAAATAGTGTCTAACTATTGCGTCCTTATTACAAGACATTTTAATATTATTGCGTATTTTGCGTTAATATTATTGCTTTTTTTTTAAATGTGTGTGTTTTCATTTCAAATAAAAATAAACTTGACCCCACACTGCCCAGGCAGCAGAGCCATGTGGGGCCCACATGGGTTTGACGTGGGCTATCTAACTGGGACCCAGCCAGTTTTGCACCCGGTTTCCATGTAGGCCCCACATGGGTTTGCCCAGATGAAATGAACACTGCTCAGTGTGCACACTACAGGCTGTTAAATGTAACACATATCAGTGTTGGAGTTAATGAGATAATTAAGTGATTGAATAATGATTGAGCATTATTGAAGACACCTAAAGCAGAATCACTGAAGGAGAAAATTGTAAGCCACCGTTATGGCGATCATTGTTTGCTTTAGTTGGGCTCTTGACCCTTATATTATTAAATTTAGATTTTGTTTGGCTGTTCTATCTGACTTATAACTGCCAGATGAACAAAGAAAAAAAAGTGATGTGTTAGTTATATGGCAGTCATCATATCAACCGTATGTTTAATGATTTATGCTGTTGGTTACAGCATAACTGTGATTCTGCATAAATATCCAGAATTTTAGGTATAATATAAAGGATTTCTTAAAAGTTGTTTCTAAAAAAAAATCTTTTTATTAGGTACACCCAGACGTCAAGATTCAGTCAATGCATCTCAACAATGGTGACGAGCAGAATATTCAATTAGGAAAAGTAAATAACATTTTAATGAGCTGATGAGTTGAATCAGGTGTTTTGATTAGGGAGAAAAAGAAAACGTGCAGTGTCGGGGGTGCGCCAAGACAGGTTTGGGAACCACATAATTTATTCATACCGCAATGCATGATGGGAGCCATTAATGAGTTGTGATTGGTGGCAGCCACTGCAACATGGATTATTATTGTCACCATTGTTGAGATTCATAGGCTGATTATTGATGTCTGTGTTTCTAAATAAATTTTATTGAAGGTGTTTTCATAAGAACAATGTTTATGAAATATTTTGGATAAAAAAAAAAAAACTGATAATCATATGCTGTGGAATCACAAAGCTGTTGCTAATAGGTTAAACCAGATAATGTCAATAAATTTCATTTATCTGATCTCAGCATGATTATGCCAAAACACAACCAATACTATCAGATCACACTTTTCTTTGTTCATTTGACTGGTATAAATCAATCTCAGCAGACCAACAAAATTCAAAGTGAAAAGCTAAGGGTCAAGAGTCCAACTAAAGCAAACACTGATCGCCATAATGGCGGCTTACAATTTTCTCCTTCAGTGATTCTGCATTTTAACACCAGGTGTTCATCAATAATGCTCAATCATTATTTAATCACTTAATTATCTCATTAACTCCAACACTGATATGTGTTACATTTAACAGCCTGTAGTGTGCACACTGAGCAGTGTTCATTTCATCTGGGCAAACCCATGTGGGGCCTACATGGAAACCGGGTGCAAAACTGGCTTGGTCCCAGTTAGATAGCCCACGTCAAACCCATGTGGGCCCCACATGGCTCTGCTGGCTGGGTCCCAGTTAGATAGCCCACGTCAAACCAATGTGGGCCCCACATGGCTCTGCTGGCTGGGTGGCTATTCTATTTGTTGCTCTTTACATATCTATAGTTCTACATTGTGATTTCCTATCCTGTTTGAGCACTGGTTATCCAGATTTGGTGATCCTGAAAAGATCTGGATCAGATTGATCCAATCCGATGTTGCTTTGAAAAACTGGCTCAAAAGTAAGGTGGATTACGTGATCACAGATCGCAAAAACAAGGATTACTAAATCCGGATCAATTTGATCCGGATTAAACCTTTTGAAAAACCGGGCCCTGAGGGTTAAAATAACGCGAACACAGCTCAAGGTGGCTATACTTGTGTGGTATAGTTGTAAATATAAACTTTAGCCACTGAGTCTTCACATGCTTGTCCCTGGGCAGTGAAAAAAAAAAGTTTGCTTTTGATTCGCACTTCAGAACAGAGTCTCGTCGACATGTTGTTGTCAGGTTTCTCTGTCTGCTGTGCGCGTGCACTGAGTGGGCGTGTCGAATTCAAATAACTTGTACAAGTGACGTACGAAAGTGCATCGTTCGTCTATCGATTCATATCAGCGACTCAGAGTCGACTCTTACTTTTGAGAGACAATAACTTTGTATACGGTGAACTTTCATATTTAAAACTTTGCAGGATGTTTTTGTTCACTTAGATCTATGTTACACACTACATGAAAGGTAATTTTGAAAGTTTGAATTTTGGACAAAAAGTCATTTATGACCAGCATTGAATCGGGCCGTGACCCTCGATCGTTCTGGTGCAGATCCGGTTTAAAATCTTCAAGTGTGTGTCCAGCCTGAGGTTTGGTGTAATGAACTCATCTGTGTTTATGAAGGAGTGCTCCAGTCTCATATGATGTTATAGTTTATGAAACACGGCTGTAAAATACAGTTGTTTCCTCTGGGTTACAGACGCGTCCAGTGTCTCTGATCTATAACCACAGGAAACAAGAGTTATTAAGATAATACAGAAATTAACCCAATCAAAGAGATTCTATAGTTTTACACATGAATATAATCATTCACACACAAGCTGATAGAGATGCAATGTGTGAAAATCAAAAAACACAGTCCTGTTTCAGGATCATCAGTGTTGAGCAAGAAATAAAATCTGATTGTGTTTCACTGGATCTGCGAACACAATTACTACTGTAAACCTTGAGTTCAAAAAATAACCATAATCATCAGTTTCTGCTGACTCACCTGATCATAAATCACTGGATTAAACTCAACAATGGTGGACGACAGCAGACCTGGGCAATAGATCAACATTAGTCTTTCTTACATACTCACTTCTTCACTTTTATTATAATTCATAATTATAACATCCTTTAATTCAGTTCTCATGTATGTCATCACAAACTCAAACAATAATTTAGTGTAAAATATTACCCTTATTCTTCTTTTTCTTTCGCACAGCCACTATAAACAGTGCAACTGCTATCAGGAGTAAAACTAAAGCCTCTGCAGTGACGATAATCACAAATGAACCTGGAAAACACAAGAGAGAAACACTGTCTGAAATACTGTAAAAATAAAGAGAATATCCAAAAATCTAGAATATAAACTGAACAATAACAGGCATATTGGGGAAAACTGATATTCATGTCACTATGGCAACTCCCTGTCAGAATTTTCATTTTCAATGATTGCATCCACCTATTTTTATGCACATTTTGGGATATCACAAAAAAAATAACTGGATGGAAACGGCAAGATGAACATGAATTATAAAAATGTGCATAAACATATGCATTCAATTGAGACTTTCAGGAGACAGAAATGGGATGATGGGACACACAAAAAAACTGGATTAACCAGCAGAACGATTTCGTTGCACAGCATCTGAAATGTTATTTTGTTCATTCTTCGTCTTGCTGGATGGAAACGGTCCTTTATTCGCAAACATTTCATGATATAGGCCTAGTCCAATTTGCGCATAAGTTAAATTCGCAACTTTGGATGGAAACATGATGTGGAAAGACATTTGCTGCGTCCGAAATAGCGTACCATCTGAGTAGGTACTACATTTGAATTAGAATTTACTTTGCGACCATTAAAAAAATGAATTCTATATAGTACGGGTAGTATGTGTCTGTGACGGACTGAAAATATTACAGGGAAAGAAAGTAGTATTGAATTATAATAGGTACCCCAAAATTATTTTTTGTTTCTCTGTCTTCAGTTTAAGTATTTACAAGAGTCTAAAAAAAGTTATTTCAATGTTATATACACTGTTAGACCTTACCAGGTTTTTTACAGTAAAATACTGTATAAAATACAATAGCATACCATTTTCCATTAAAACAGTAATATACTGTTGAAAACTAAACTAGCCTACAGGAATATACTGTGAGTTAACAGCTCTCAAAGTCCACACTCAGAGACTGTGTTCCTCATCACACCCTATACCCTCATTCACTATTCCCTATAGTAGTTCACTAATATAGTCCACTTGAATGAAAAGAAGTTGATGAATTGAGACACTGATGAACACCTGATAAGCAGAATCACTGAAGGACAGAGAAACAAGAACAGAAAAAGAGAAACACAAAAAATACAACTGACTTCCAGCAACACTGAGTGTGAAACCAGTTTACAAACCAGTTTATAATTATTTCTGTCATACTTGTACAAAAGTTCTTGTTGAGAATTAACAGATAATAAAGTAAAAATAATAAAGTTTGTTGTCACCATAATGGAGATCAGTATTTGCTTTAGTTGGTCTCTTGTCCCTGGACTTCTTACATTCGTCTCTCTCTGACTGCTGTAACAATGAGTTTATAAATGCCCATTTGTTGTAGCAGGAAAAAGTCAAGAGTAAAATGATCTTGTGGTTTTGCTTTTGTGATCTGATTTCCAGATCTGTATATATTCTTTGAATATATGGGTATTTGATATGCAACTTACATTAATTTATGGAAATAAAATAAACCTGTGAATCTACAACATGAAATCTATATTTTGGTTAATCATGTCTTCTGAAGAATGTTGTAATCATATATTGTATTAAAAAAAAAATCCCGCTTGAGTCAGACACACATACATCAACAATTATAATATGAATCTCAACAATGGTAACAATCAAAAGTTTCATGCAGCAGTGCATGCTGGGTTCCAGGATAATATAAAACTCCCAGCATGCACTGCTGCATGAATAAAAAAATATTGCCACCATTGTTGAGTTTAATGTGCTAAATTGTGATATCTCTGTGTTTCTTCGAAACAGTGTAGCTCGGTTTTTTTTTTTTTTTTAGTTTATGTATGATGTGTTAAAAAAAAATGAGTCATTGTAGTTTATTGCTGTGGTTTCACAGTGGTTGTAATGTAACACTTTTGGATGACGATAAAAACTTTGAATGAGTGAGAACGAGTTCTTTAGTGGATGAACAGACAATATGATGATTTTTTTTATATTTTGACAAATCCAATCATTAATAAACTGTGTGTGTGCACAAGTGTGACTTGAAAAAACAAAGTTCAAGCAGCAATAGAAAAACACATGTTGTAGCATCAGCATACCAACTAAAGCAAACACTGATCTCTTTAATGGTAACTTCAAACCAAACATTTTCAATTGAACATCTCAATAACAACTTCTGTAGATGTATGACAGAAATAAAGCCATACTGGTTAATAATAAGTGTGTAATGGCTGGTAATCAGTTGTAGGTCTTGTGTTTCTCTATTTTCTGTTCTTGTTGTTCATCTTTCCTTCAGTGATTCTGCTTGTTAACAGCAGGTGTTCATCACTAATGCTCAACAATCACTTACATATTCCCTTAATTATCGCACTGCAACACTGTCAATGTTACTTTTACTCTTTGTAGTGTGGATTTTCCTGTGGGGTTGAAAGGGTTAACAGTGAAAGATAAAAAGACACACCCACAAAATGTATTTTAACAGCAATAAACTGTAAGTTATAAAACAGGTTTATACTGGCAACACTGTTGCCAGTAGTTTACTGTAAAATCTTGTTTTTTGGGTCACCATTGTGCTGAAGAGTAGAGCCTGTGGTTCAGTCCAGGAGAAGATTTACAAACATTGATGATATGCTGCATGTAGTTTTATTTAAAAGTCAGTATGTAGTGACTATGTGGTCCAGTTGAAATCTCTTTATTTTCAAAAGTTTTTTTTTTTTGGTTTATAATTAAATAAGTTCACAATAATACTTTGCTCACATTATTAATGCATTATAAATTTTAGTTAATACTTTTAAATGACAGTTTAATGCAGTCGGTTTCTGCAAGTGAAATTAGCTAACTTGAGTTTTAGTGCATTTTTACAGTAAATAACTGGCAACAGTGTTGCCAGTATTTTACTGTAAAAAACCCCGGTAAGGGCTAACAGTGTAGATTTAAGGTTATTCTGAAATAGGCCTGTAGGTGGTGCATTGCGCTAGAGCGATGAGAAATGACGTTCTGGTCAAAGGGCAAAGTCATTAAAAGAAAGCGCCAGAACGCTGCAGACACTAATGTGTGTTTCTCATCATTTTATACAGGTATGCAAAATGTTTTGTATGGATCAATATCGATCAGTAGTGATACTTGAGACATTCATAAATGCTTTTAGACTCTGTTTGGTCAGTTTTACTGATTGTAAGTGTTCAGATGATTATTTGATGTGTGATTCCGTCGATGCAATCTCCAGCTGAGTAAGCAGCACGATGCTCGTAGAAAATGTGATGTGCAAGTAAGAGAATTTAAGCAATTATACAACATTTACAATATTTCCTGTGTAATCTTGATAGATTTTCCAGGTTGAGCTGTATAATGTGTTATATTGAGTTAGTCACACCATTTTGTTTATGTGGAAAAGTGAAATTCAAAATGATGTTTTTCTTTCAAAACGTACACTAGTAAGTGTAAAAAGAAAAAAAACATTTACATCAAGTGAGACTGTTAATCATTATTGATTGGTTATTCCATTGAATTCATTCTGTTGTTTCATAGAATGTATCCTGATTTGTCTTTGTTCAGAACTTCAATATATCTATAAAATAGAAAAAGCAAAACTTGAAAGTGTTGAGTGGAAACACAGTGTGATGGTACAAGACGAAACACATGTAAAGTTGTATCCAGATGTTATTGAAGTTGCTTAAAAGTATAATATAGAATAAGAAATGGTCAAACATATTGCATTAGTTGACTCATTATTTGACTGTAATGATGGACATACATTTAAATGCTGTGAGTTAAATTATGTATGCATGACCTGTTTTGAATGAGTTATACTTACCTGTTACCTGAAAAGCTTAAAAGGCAAAAGTCATTAAAAGAAAGCGCCAGAACGCTGCAGACACTAATGTGTGTTTCTCATCATTTTATACAGTTACTATATCTCATCCTTTCCTGTTTGAGACCGGTAACATGTCACATCCACCAGCTGGGGTGTCAATCATCACTCCTCTCGTCTCCCTTGCTTTCCCATCATGAACTTTAATTCCCATAACACATTGTCTCAGGGCTCTCAAGTGTCACGCATTGAGAGTGACAGTCACTCATTTCTGTCTTTTGTCACGCCCTCCCGCCACACATTGTATTTCTCACGCTGAAAAACTATTTATAATATATTTAATATGCCGCAGCGCCCAAATTTTCTCTGGCCGCGCCCCTCTCACTAGAACCGACAGGGATCAAGCGCGAGACACGCGTCTCCCCTGGAATTCGACCCTGCCACTTACCAGCCAATAATAAATAAAAAAAATAGCCAATCAGAAAATAGCACTATTGTATCTGGGTAAGATTTCGAAAGTTTCGTTCACCCAGAGGAAACACTGGATCTCCGAGCATCACTTTGAGCACAGAGTAAGTCATGATCTCCTGTTTTAATGTTACAACAAATTCACAACTTCTTTGACACAAACAATGACAACTTGACTGCTGATAGAGAATGTTTCCCAGATAATTAGCATCAGTTTTTCATGAGTGTCTGTAACTTAGCCAACAGTTTTACAGCCTGTTCACTGACAACACCTGCTCAGAACAAGTACTCTAGGCCTAGTCATATTCTCGTTATCACACGATGACTGACATATTGTCACATTATAAACATCTCTCTCTCTCCAAATAGGCTTACAAATTTTATTAGCACTAAATAAATTAAAGTGTATTGCATAGTCTATGTTATAGGTCACTTAAATGTCATATTTTATAATTATATCCCAGCCATGGATGCATTAATCATTGCATCTGTCTTTCAAAGATGTCAGGTAAAAAGCAAGTATGCATCCTCTCATTCACCCTGAGAGGAAAGCCCCCTTAAAAAAGCTAGGTTAGAGGATACTGGCCCAGAATAGCCGGCACTGAAGTCAACCAGCACATGAAACAACTTTTACTTGCAGTGACTCCAAAACTGAGTGTGCAAGAGATCAAAGTACATTGCACATTAAATCCCCAAAAGGTTGATTACAATGTTCATGAATACAAATTTTCCTAAATAATACAACCAATTATATGTTTATGGCATGTATGAGACAGTCATCCAGAATGTAGTTTTTTTGTTACTGAAATAGATTTTAAATGGACATGCAGACATGGGTTAAATCAGTGTTAACATTCAAATTTGTATTCAGCAATTATTAATAACAACAACAACAAAAAAACTAATAATAATATTATTAATGAAACACCCCCATTCCCGCGACCCATCCATCCCGCCCCCCATTGACCCGTTTTTTTTTTTTTTTTTTTTTTTTTTTTTTTATGGTTTGGATGTCACTCTTGCCTGTCTTCAAAACTTGAGAGCCCTGTTGTCTAACTTGTCTGGACTTGTTTGATCACTTCCACCTGTGTGTCATTACCTCGCTCTCTCTAGTTTAATAAGCCCTGTGTACTCAGTCACTCTTATAAGCCCTGTGTACTCAGTCACTCTTATAAGCCCTGTGTACTCAGTCACTCTTATAAGCCCTGTGTACTCAGTCACTCTTATAAGCCCTGTGTACTCAGTCACTCTTATAAGCCCTGTGTACTCAGTCACTCTTATAAACCCTGTGTACTCAGTCACTCTTATAAGCCCTGTGTACTCAGTCACTCTTATAAGCCCTGTGTACTCAGTCACTCTTATAAACCCTGTGTACTCAGTCACTCTTATAAGCCCTGTGTACTCAGTCACTCTTATAAGCCCTGTGTACTCAGTCACTCTTATAAGCCCTGTGTACTCACTCACTCTTATAAGCCCTGTGTACTCAGTCACTCTTATAAGCCCTGTGTACTCACTCACTCTTATAAGCCCTGTGTACTCAGTCACTCTTATAAGCCCTGTGTACTCAGTCACTCTTATAAGCCCTGTGTACTCAGTCACTCTTATAAGCCCTGTGTACTCAGTCACTCTTATAAGCCCTGTGTACTCAGTCACTCTCATAAGCCCTGTGTACTCAGTCACTCTTATAAACCCTGTGTACTCAGTCACTCTTATAAGCCCTGTGTACTCAGTCACTCTTATAAGCCCTGTGTACTCAGTCACTCTTATAAGCCCTGTGTACTCAGTCTCTCTTATAAACCCTGTGTACTCAGTCACTCTCATAAGCCCTGTGTACTCAGTCACTCTTATAAGCCCTGTGTACTCAGTCACTCTTATAAACCCTGTGTACTCAGTCAGTCTTATAAGCCCTGTGTACTCTTATAAGCCCTGTGTACTCAGTCACTCTTATAAGCCCTGTGTACTCAGTCACTCTTATAAACCCTGTGTACTCAGTCACTCTTATAAGCCCTGTGTACTCAGTCACTCTTATAAGCCCTGTGTACTCAGTCACTCTTATAACGCCCTGTGTACTCAGTCTACTCTTTATAAACCCTGTGTACTCAGTCACTCTTATAAGCCCTGTGTACTCAGTCACTCTTATAAGCCCTGTGTACTCAGTCACTCTTATAAGCCTGTGTACTCAGTCAGTCTTATAACCCTGTGTACTTTATAAGCCCTGTGTACTCAGTCACTCTTATAAGCCCTGTGTACTCAGTCACTCTTATAAGCCCTGTGTACTCAGTCACTTTATAAGCCCTGTGTACTCAGTCACTCTTATAAGCCCTGTGTACTCAGTCACTCTTATAAGCCCTGTGTACTCAGTCACTCTTATAAGCCCTGTGTACTCAGTCACTCTTATAAACCCTGTGTACTCAGTCACTCTTATAAGCCCTGTGTACTCAGTCACTCTTATAAACCCTGTGTACTCAGTCACTCTTATAAGCCTGTGTACTCAGTCACTCTTATAAACCCTGTGTACTCAGTCACTCTTATAAGCCCTGTGTACTCAGTCACTCTTATAAACCCTGTGTACTCAGTCACTCTTTAAGCCCTGTGTACTCAGTCCTCTTATAAACCCTGTGTACTACAGTCACTCTCATAAGCCCTGTGTACTCAGTCACTCTTATAAGCCCTGTGTACTCAGTCACTCTTATAAACCCTGTGTACTCAGTCAGTCTTATAAGCCCTGTGTACTCAGTCACTCTTATAAGCCCTGTGTACTCAGTCACTCTTATAAGCCCTGTGTACTCAGTCACTCTTATAACCCTGTGTACTCAGTCACTCTTATACGCCCTGTGTACTCAGTCACTCTTATAAACCCTGTGTACTCAGTCACTCTTATAAGCCCTGTGTACTCAGTCACTCTTATAAACCCTGTGTACTCAGTCACTCTTATACGCCCTGTGTACTCAATCACTCTTATAAACCCTGTGTACTCAGTCACTCTTATAAGCCTGTGTACTCAGTCACTCTTATAAACCCTGTGTACTCAGTCACTCTTATACGCCTGTGTACTCAATCACTCTTATAAACCCTGTGTACTCAGTCACTCTTATAAGCCCTGTGTACTCAGTCACTCTTATAAGCCCTGTGTACTCAGTCACTCTTATAAGCCCTGTGTACTCAGTCACTCTTATAAACCCTGTGTACTCAGTCACTCTTATAAACCCTGTGTACTCAGTCACTCTTATAAGCCCTGTGTACTCAGTCACTCTTATAAACCCTGTGTACTCAGTCACTCTTATACGCCCTGTGTACTCAATCACTCTTATAAACCTGTGTACTCAGTCACTCTTATAAGCCCTGTGTACTCAGTCACTCTTATAAGCCCTGTGTACTCAGTCACTCTTATAAGCCCTGTGTACTCAGTCACTCTTATAAACCCTGTGTACTCAGTCACTCTTATAAACCTGTGTATCAGTCACTCTTATAGCCCTGTGTACTCAGTCACTCTTACAAGCATGTGTACTCAGTCACTCTTATAAGCCTGTGTACTCTTATAAGCCCTGTGTACTCAGTCACTCTTATACGCCCTGTGTACTCAGTCACTCTTATAAGCCCTGTGTACTCAGTCACTCTTATAAGCCCTGTGTACTCAGTCACTCTTATAAGCCCTGTGTACTCAGTCACTCTTATAAGCCCTGTGTACTCAGTCACTCTTATAAGCCTGTGTACTCAGTCACTCTTATACGCCCTGTGTACTCAGTCACTCTTATACGCCCTGTGTACTCAGTCACTCTTATAAACCCTGTGTACTCAGTCACTCTTATAAGCCCTGTGTACTCAGTCACTCTTATAAACCCTGTGTTACTCAGTCACTCTTATACGCCCTGTGTACTCAATCACTCTTATAAACCCTGTGTACTCAGTCACTCTTATAAGCCCTGTGTACTCTTATAAGCCCTGTGTACTCAGTCACTCTTATACGCCCTGTGTACTCAATCACTCTTATAAACCCTGTGTACTCAGTCACTCTTATAAGCCCTGTGTACTCTTATAAGCCCTGTGTACTCAGTCACTCTTATTAAGCCATGTGTACTCAGTCACTCTTATATGCCCTGTGTACTCAGTCACTCTTATAAGCCTGTGTACTCAGTCACTCTTATAAACCCTGTGTACTCAGTCACTCTTATAAGCCCTGTGTACTCAGTCACTCTTATAAGCCCTGTGTACTCACTCACTCTTATAAGCCCTGTGTACTCAGTCACTCTTATAAGCCTGTGTACTCAGTCACTCTTATAAACCCTGTGTACTCAGTCACTCTTATAAGCCCTGTGTACTCAGTCACTCTTATAAACCCTGTGTACTCAGTCAGTCTTATAAGCCCTGTGTACTCAGTCACTCTTATACGCCCTGTGTACTCACTCACTCTTATAAGCCCTGTGTACTCAGTCACTCTTATACGCCCTGTGTACTCAGTCACTCTTATAAACCCTGTGTACTCAGTCACTCTTATAAGCCCTGTGTACTCAGTCACTCTCATAAGCCCTGTGTACTCAGTCACTCTTATAAGCCCTGTGTACTCAGTCACTCTCATAAACCCTGTGTACTCAGTCACTCTCATAAGCCCTGTGTACTCAGTCACTCTTATAAACCCTGTGTACTCAGTCAGTCTTATAAGCCCTGTGTACTCAGTCACTCTTATAAACCCTGTGTACTCAGTCACTCTTATAAGCCCTGTGTACTCAGTCACTCTTATAAGCCCTGTGTACTCAGTCTCTCTTATAAACCCTGTGTACTCAGTCACTCTTATAAGCCCTGTGTACTCAGTCACTCTTATAAGCCCTGTGTACTCAGTCACTCTTATAAGCCCTGTGTACTCATTCACTCTTATAAACCCTGTGTACTCAGTCACTCTTATAAGCCCTGTGTACTCAGTCACTCTTACAAGCCATGTGTACTCAGTCACTCTTATAAGCCCTGTGTACTCTTATAAGCCCTGTGTACTCAGTCACTCTTATACGCCCTGTGTACTCAGTCACTCTTATAAGCCCTGTGTACTCAGTCACTCTTATAAGCCCTGTGTACTCAGTCACTCTTATAAGCCCTGTGTACTCAGTCACTCTTATAAGCCCTGTGTACTCAGTCACTCTTATAAGCCCTGTGTACTCAGTCACTCTTATAAGCCCTGTGTACTCAGTCACTCTTATACGCCCTGTGTACTCAGTCACTCTTATACACCCTGTGTACTCAGTCACTCTTATAAACCCTGTGTACTCAGTCACTCTTATAAGCCCTGTGTACTCAGTCACTCTTATAAACCCTGTGTACTCAGTCACTCTTATACGCCCTGTGTACTCAATCACTCTTATAAACCCTGTGTACTCAGTCACTCTTATAAGCCCTGTGTACTCTTATAAGCCCTGTGTACTCAGTCACTCTTATACGCCCTGTGTACTCAATCACTCTTATAAACCCTGTGTACTCAGTCACTCTTATAAGCCCTGTGTACTCTTATAAGCCCTGTGTACTCAGTCACTCTTATAAGCCCTGTGTACTCAGTCACTCTTATAAGCCCTGTGTACTCAGTCACTCTTATAAGCCCTGTGTACTCAGTCACTCTTATACGCCCTGTGTACTCAGTCACTCTTATAAGCCCTGTGTACTCAGTCACTCTTATAAGCCCTGTGTACTCAGTCACTCTTATAAACCCTGTGTACTCAGTCACTCTTATAAGCCCTGTGTACTCAGTCACTCTTATAAACCCTCCATCCTATAACCCGGCAACTGATCGAGCTCAGCCATCTTGAAGGACATCTCAATTCTCTAATTGCACACCGAGGAGGAGAGGATCGAGGAGTGAGGAGGCTTCCAGAGGAGTCATGAGCGAGGATACACAGGTGTATCCTATGCCGAAGTGTTTTATCGACTAAACGTGACGCACGCATCAATTCTCCTCCCCCTTCACATCTGTCACAATCATTATACTTTACCCTTGCAGTTTATAACCACACATCTCACATATTTCAATAGGGTAGCTTGCTTTATTGTTATTTATTATGAATTTCTTAAATAAACAAACTTCAACAACATAAGGGCAGATCCTTTGAGCGCAGCTGATGACGCTGTGAAGTGACGCTCGAGTGATCAAGTATTCCAATGTATAAAAAAGCTTTCATTCGATTCCTCCGTCCTCCTTTTCTTTCCTTGCAGCCTTCCCTCGCATCCTACAGGGGGTGGAGCTGAGACGCGAGGAAAGGAAGCGAGGAAAGGAAACGAGGATGCACAAATAAGAAATGAGAAGCACCCACTGAGTACACAGAGTGACTGAGTACACAGGGCTTATAAGAGTGACAGTTAACCTGTGTTGTTTACTCAGCAAATGGTGTAATTTTGCAGCAGGTGGCTAGCAAAAATATGTTTATGTTAGCTACCTGTCTGACGGCAAATGCTGCTTGTAACGAACAGTTAGTGCAACTTTTTTTTTTCCGAGATCGAGATGCTACAGCGACCTAATAAAGAACATCTGCTTTAAAAGATACCTCTCCGTCTCCTGGTCTGCTCTTCTGACTTTTCTACACTTTAAGAAGAAAAAATTCATAACAGATGGTAAATTGTTAGTTATTTATTCTTTAGTTAATTGTCATTTAACTGTTAGCAAACAGTCTTTTTACTTAATAAATACTTTGTAACCTTACCCATGGCCTCCATGTCCATTTTGCTTGGGGCCCCCGAATTCTTTCAAATGGCCCTGCTTACGCTCCTCACAAGCTGGTCTATTGCAGTCCCACAGACTCGGTTGCGTACTGTAGGGGACAGGGATTTCTCATCCTACGCTCCTAGGCTTTGGAATGCACTCCCTCCAAATATCAGAGATGCACAGACTAGAAGTATTTTGAAATCTCGTTTAAAAACAAATTTTTTTTAGGTTAGCTTTTACTGGACTTTTTTTTTTTTACGTTTTTTTTTTTGTGTGTTGTATTTTAACTTGTTCGTTCTATTATGTAAAGCGCATTGAAAAGCTGCGCTATATAAAAATAAAGTTTTTATTAATATTATTATTATTATTTCCCTGTTTGCCTGTGTTTCTTTCCCTGTTGTCTTTTTGGATTATTCTAATTTATATTATTATTATTATTATTATTATTATTATTATTATTATATATACTGAGAGATGAAGGGTAGAAGATGAAGGACCTGTGGAAGAGATGATCTGATGGTCTGTGATCGTGATGTTGCTGGATTGTAGGTTTATGTCTGATGTCCTCAAATACAGCGGCGTGTTTGAAAATGAGCTGATAGTTTGATCTGAAGGGGAATATAGACTGAACTGTTATACTGACACATTAATGCATATAATCATGGGTTTATGTGAAGAGAAACTTGAGCTGGAAGTTTAATGTTAAATATCAGGCACCTGGAGGAAGGGTGGAGGTAAAGATCTGGACTGGTGTTTGTAGACCTGAGAAAAAAGATAGAGCTGTCACAGCGTTCAAATGAAAAAAAATAAATTTATAAAATAATCATCAACTAGCATAGATATAAATGATGAAGCAGATTGTTGTTTAATAATGAATATCTGGCACCTCTGATCACATTTAGCTGGATTAGTTGGTACTCTTGATATCCAGCTCTACAGCCGTATGGTCCAGCATCTTCCATCTTCAGGTTACTGATGCTCACTGTAAATGATCTGGTCTGATGATTATCCTTCAGTGAGAATCTGCCATTGAACACTGAGGACTCTCCTCTATTAGATTGTAGTGTAAGGACACGGTCTCTGTAATATCCTCTGTAGAAGTATTTGTAAAATTCTTCATATCCTTCTGGATAAGGACAGGTAATGCTCACTCGTTCTCCTTCTGTTCCTCTCACTCTAATGTCCACAGACAGTGAACTGCTCACTACACACACACACACACACACACACACACACACACACACACACACACACACACATGTTTGTTTTTGTGACTTATGAGGACATTCCATAGGCGTAATGGTTTTTATACTGGACAAACTATATATTCTATCCCCCTACACTGCCCCTGTCCCTAAACCTACCCCTTACAGGAGACATGCTGGATTTTAACATTTTAAAAAAACATTGTTTTTTATGATTTTTAAGCTGTTTGAAATATGAGGACGCATGCAATGTCCTCATATTTCACGTGTAAGTTGTAATACCAGTGTAATACCCATGTCATTATACACATTTGTGTCCTCATATATCACAAAAACAAGCACACACACACACACACACACACACACACACACACACACACACACACACACACACACACACACACACACACACACACACACACACACACATCAGCACACTGCTTTAGCACAGCTGAAATACAAGATATTTTGTATTAAAAGAAGAGGAATCTAGAACTAAAGATCAGAACTTACCCATCAGTAGAAACACACAGGCCGTTTGTGAGAAGCTCATTCCTTAAGTCATATCATTTCTCTTGCGAAAGTCAAGTAGTCAGTATTTGCAAATGACTCTTCTCTCAGTGAAGTGGTAAATAAATGTTGATTGAATATTTGATTCCCGTCACTCGCGATGAAGGTCCAACAATAGAGCAGAACTGCAGCGTATGTATGTCCGTATGATGTTGAGGGGCATTGCGTGTGAAAATGCATCTCAGTGGTACTCAGGAAATCAGCTCTGAACTTTAATGCTGTACACTGACCACAAGCCGTTTCCTCTGTGCAGTAAGTTTATTTGTTTCTTTAGGGGTGTAAATCGGTGCGATATGATACGATATCCATTCTCTTAGCCAGCGATACGATATTTGCCACTACCTCAAAAAAGTTTTTATTGATTTATTTTATTTTTAGATATTGTGTGCCAAGTTTACACAACCAGTTACTTTTACTAACTCACAAATGCAATCAAAATATATAACATGAACGTTTAATTAAACTCTTTGAATACTGCACACCCTCTCCTAATTGGGACATTTACAAAAGAAGAGTTCATTTGCAAAAAAACAGATAACTCTTGTTTTTGTTCATTTTCATAAATCATGTTTTTTTATATATATTGTGCATTCCAAGTAATATCAATCAAACAAGCCGGGTTGTTTTGATTAAGTAATAACTCAAAAAAACAGGTAACTTACAAAATTAAAGTTCATCGTTAAAGTTCACTGAAACTTGACAACGTTATTGGGATCACTTCAGTGAGCCCTATCATCTTCGAGTGTCTACAGAACGAGCCAATGAAGGTTGGCGTGTGTGAATGGCGTCACGCCCCCGCCCCGCGGCGCGAGTATAAACAGGAAGCGGGGGCACACACACATTGGGCCCTATCTTGCACCCGGCGCAAATGACTTTGTACACTGACGCATGTATAATTCCTATTTTGCACCCACGCAAAGCAGGCTTTTCCCTCCACAGATGCACGTCGGTAAACTAGGAAATGAACTTGTGCTCCCTGGGCGGGTCGGCGTAAAAAGGAGGCGTGTTTCGGCGCAAACATTCCCTAGTGCTATTTTGCACTTCCAGAAAACAATTGCACCACTGACCAAAAAAACCTGGTCTAAAGTTAGTGGCGCGTTGCGCGTTGTTCATAATGCTATTTTAAGCGCGCATGCTTGGCCATAATGTAGCGGGTGCACAACGTGCATACACTTTGATTCTCTCATCAACACAGATGCAGCAGTTTTTATTTGTGCAAATCATACATTATAACAAGTAAATATATTACCACACGAGGGAAATCATTGTGGTGTCCATGAAGATGTGAAAAATAGGCATAAATCTAGCTTACACATTTACCCAAATTTTTCAGGCAGATTGTAGTAATGCCGGATCAGACCTGTTTGCCCAATAGTGGCAAGACACATATGTATACAAGGACATCTGACAAATTAGTTTGTCCATCAAGAACTAGGAAAAATAAATCTGAAGACTGCGAAATCACCTTTACCATAATGTAAGTACATTAAAAACCTTACTCTTAACTTACCAGTTAAGTTGAGCTTTCTCATTTTTTTTTTCTATTGATTTGGGTGGTGTTGTCCCATCCCCAATGTCACTTCTCTTTCTTTTACGGCCCTGACGAGAACATCTATCTCCTCGGCTGTGAACCGCTCCTGGCGCGCGCCTGGTAAGTGCGTCATTATAATAACAATCCGCCATGCAACATGCGCGCCTGCTCTTAAAGGGTATGTTGGATGACGCTCTGATTGGTTTATTGCACGTTACGCCCAAACCACACCTATGAATAATGAAGCTACTTCAGACCAACCTCTTTTAGATTTGCGCCAGGCGTTTATGAGGCATTTATCCCGCCAGGAAAATAGCAACAGCGCCGGGATCTGCCCACAAAGTTACTTGCGCTATGCGCTTTGACACTTGCGTTTCAGGGGCCATATTCACAAAGCATTTTATCTTACAACTAGGAGTACTCCTAAATCGCACTAAAAGATTTTAGCTAGGAGTTTTCTCTTAACCTGTTAGCATTCCTGCAAAATTTGCCTAAAACGCCTAAAAAAGGCCTACCCAATTTAAATTGCATGCTGTTCTTGAACCATTTGGAGTATATGCATGCTTTTGGGTTCTTTTGAAAGGTGACACTCAGAGGTTTGTTCCTACATAGTCAGAATCACTATAAGTCTTACTGGTATTGTGTAATAGAACTTTGAACACACTGTAAAAGGACCAAAAAAAATCCGCCTACATTTTTTTTTTAAACAGATGCCTGCAGATAACTACAGCTGGGAGCTATTAGCTGGAAAACATAATGATATCACAGCATGAAGCCTTACCAAACCCAGTTTAAAATTTTATAACAATAGCTTAGAAAATGAGTGTTTTACACATGTTTATCTAAGTATATGTCTAGGCGCTTCCCAAAAAAGGCCACTTGGAGACTCCAAAGGACCCTTTGTGACCATAGACACATAAAATGCTGCTATTCTTGAATGCTTTACTCTACAGTCATAATTTTGGGCTCTAATGAAAGGTTACACTTAGGGCTATTATATTCCTTATCACTGGCAATAATTGCTGACACATAGTAACTGAAGCATAAACACATTATAGTTTTTTTTTTCAATTCTTGAAACCAAACTTTCTACAAAAAAAGAGACAAAACAAGTGCTATGGTACTAAAACACTTTAATATTTGAACTCACACTATATATATATATATATATATATATATATATATATATATATATATTATATATAATAAAATCAATAATAAAATAAAAAAAAATATAAATATATATATACATTTTGACGAGGTGCTGTCATTCTGTCCCTCAGTATGCAGTTTTTTCCTGACAGGCTCCCAGTCTTCATCTGATTCATTATCAGATGATGGTCTGTGATATAAAAAAAAAACAACAACAACAAAGAAATAAGTAATTTACAAAACATTTACATTGTTTCTGTATTTACAAGCATATAAACAGAACAGCATGCACACAAACAATCAGGTTATACAGTTCATGAGCACACACACACACACACACACACACACACACACACACACACACACACGCTATCTTTATGAGGACTTTCCATAGACATAATGATTTTTATACTATACAGACTGTATATTCTGTCCCCTTACACTAACCCTACCCATCACATAAACCTTTCTGCATTTTTACATTTAAAAAAAACTCATTCTGTATGATTTATAAGCTTTTGTGCCCATGGGGACCTCTATTTAGGTCCCCACAGTGACTCGAGTCCCCATGAGTCTGTGTGCATTCGGGTTTATGTCCCCACCAGGATAGAAAAACATGTCCCCCCCACACACACACACACACACACACACACACACACACCACACACACCTGTGCTTGAGCCCACATAAACAAATAATCCTGCACAAGCGCACACGACAGAAGTTAGCAGGTAGCTTACACGTAAAACACACACACACATACACTCGACAAAAAAACCCAAACACACGACATAAGCTGACAAATACACCTCAAAACAAACACATACCTCAGTATACACAGTCAAATATGTTGTATAATATAATAAAACTTACTTGTCGAGACGAGAGTGACGTCGCCACCATCCAAAAACAAATCCTCTGCTACCGATCAATGGATGACACATTGCTCTCTTCGTCAGAAATGTCATCCTCCGACTCATTACTATCACGGCGAGTACACTGTTCAATCATTTCTTCGAGTAAGAAGTGGGTTTTCATAGTTTTCTTTGCCATATTGCACCTGTTTGCTACTTTAAATCGTCAACTCGTCCAATGGTCTGTTTACGCACGGACGCATGAATCAATACGGTGCTTTGCGCACGAACTTCGCGCATGACCTGAGGGATCGGCCCACTAAAGCTGCATATTAGAGATGCGCGGATGGGCTATTATTTCATCCGCAACCGCATCACAAAACTCATCATCCGTCCGCCATCCATCCGCACCAACGTTTTTGACCAATTTTCAAAACCGCAACCGCCCGCCATCCGCTGATTGAGCGATACAAGGCGCTGCTGATGACAGCCGCGAGACTAGAAAGCTCTCAGAATATCAGCAGTAAACTCCGTCGCTGGGGTGCGTTCCCGAAGCATCGTTAGCCAACTATGGTCGCAAGTTCCGTCGATGCTTTCGGGAAACGCACCTTAGATCGGCGCGCAGGGATAAGCATAAATAAATAGCCTAAATTAAACGCACTTCGGCAAAACTGACCTTATCTGATAGGCAGTAGCGGCCTGAGTTCTGGGTTTCAATAACTAATATGGGGCCCTACCCATATAAAACATAGCCTAAACATAGAACAGAAAAGGCAAGGATTCCTGTTGGTTTGCATCAATTGTATATTATTTTATTACGTGCACTTTCAGCTTCATGAACAGGCAGCTCAACATATAAATAATCCAACCTTATTTGATTAAAACTATATACAATTATACAGCGTTTTAGGTTGGAATAAGCCTCGCCCTTAAATTACTATTATTTGAAGTTAACATTATACAATATACGTAGACCTACTTCACCACAAAACTAGTTTAGGATAAATTCTTTAAAATTGGGGAATGCGTTACGGACGTGAGCGCTCTGAAAGCGGCACTAAAAGACTGCTTTAAAACTTTCAGAGACCTCAAACAGAAAGCACAAAGCCTTTCTTTAAAGTGAATTTCGTTTTGTTTTAATTGTATCTTAATTTTAATCATTTTTTCGTCAACCAAATGCCTGGATTTAATAAGTGAATATATAGCAGATATAGCCTAGGAATCACAAAACGGATCGCCCGCGCGTGAACTGGCGCGTCTCATAAATTAACCAAAACTCAGCCTATACTTGCCTCACAGACCTGAGAAATATATCTAAAATGTCTACTTCTAAAAAGAACATTTCAAAACGAAAGAAAACACTGCTCTCTGTTTATGTAATCCGTATGAAATGTGCATTTCTCTCTGGCGCGTTCACTGCGAAGATCATGATCAGCATCGTCAACTTCATCTTTGCAGGCAAAAATAACACAGAAAACACGTTTATAAACAATTAAATTGTCTCCTTGTTATAGGCCTTTTCGACATATTCATAATCATTACTTTTACCGGTTCTTTGTGACAACTTTTAGGTGCTTTATTGGCAGCGCGCCACCCTTACATGTTACATGAATGAACGCCTCACCACAACATCAGCACCGAAAACATGGGGATTTTTTACAATAAATGACAAGCTGCTAGTGACGTTAGTTAATCGCCTGTCGCGGGTGCAAATGCAAAGTTGCAAAGCTGATTTAATCATGGTAAAACTGAATTAATTTACAAAATAGTTTTCATTTGTATTTCAGCACTTCGCGAATGGACAGCGGTGTATTCACACCCCTTCTTTTACTGTCTATCTATGGTCACACCGAACGCGAATAGAGCGTCAAATATGCGTCTAGTTAGACGCTTGAACATATATTTTTCATTTGATTGGTTCAACCGCCCGCCACCCCGCCCGAATTTAATTAAAATATTTTTTTTCGTCACGTCATCCGCCCGATCCGCGGTTTATCCGCGGAGTCCGCGGCTGTAACCGCCAACCGCGCATCTCTACTGCATATCAATCATTACAGACATTCATTGGCTGTCAAAAAAGACAGTCATTTCCATTCTCTATTATAATTGGGTCGATTTACTGTCACTCAAAGAGAGGGCGGTACCATTCTTCATCATTGCGCTCTTTGGCTATTGACAACAGGTGACACCTCAATCATGGACCGATTGGCTCAAATGACCTGTCTATCAAAAGTTCAGGGGTCAGCGGCCATTTTGATATCATATTTCCTTCAATGTTTACTTTTCAAATGAAACTAGATCATAGAATGCGTCGAAGTTGTGATCGTGCTGGCGGCTAACGCGAAATGCTAGTACTATATTCCGTGGATGTTTATTGATAAATAAATGTGTTATGGACTAAATCCTTCATTGAATTGGATTGTATGGACCCTTTACAGTGTAACCAAACCATTTTTGTTGGAATGTAATGGATCATGGACTAACAAGAGTCTTCCTTGGTGAGTTTCTTCCAGTTTGTTTTTGTTTTTTTGGCTGTTGGTGGTCTGACAAACTGACAGATTGTACCCGCTGTGTTGATTGTATCTTAAAATGGATTACATCGCTCGAATCACAAGAATCTCAGCTTTCCAAAGATGTATAACATGTTTACATATTTTAGTAAAAAAAAATTCTTGCAAGAATTAAACCTCTGAAACAGCCCAACGGCCCGCGGACGGTACGTCGGACTCCTATCTGGTTAAAAGTTATTCACAACGCCTTTCAGACCTACTCTTAGTAAAGAAAAATGACAACTCCTAAACTAAGAGTGAGTCTTCGTTGCTATGGATGACGTCATTACTCATGCACGAGCTTGACTGAAGTGACCACTTTGATTGGCTGATGATTGTAAAGCGGGAATGATTCCAAACACCTCCCCTACGATGATGAGTGACAGGTCTGAGAATGCGTGCGCTACACAAGTAGTGCGAAGGACGGAAGATGAGGAAAAACTGAATAAATAGCCTAAATGAATAAAGAGTAAGGAAAAACAAATAGCCTAGTAGCCTAATGAAACATATGGATTGATGCAATATATTTGCAACATTATTGAATTAATCTGTCACTATATGTCTCTGCCTACGTTTGCAAAGAGAAGAACATTTCAATTTGATTCACAATGAAACGTTACAATTAGTTTGTATGCAGTGAGTAGCCTAGTTTTGGTTTTTGTTGGTGGCGTTATTGCATCCCTAGTTATGCCTACAATGCAAAATCCCTTGCGATTGGAAGCTCCAGTAGCCGCCGCGTACGCATTTCAAAACATCGCAACGTGAAATGTCACAAAAAGCGGTTTGTGAATTGGTCTTAGTGAGTTAGGAGTCCTCTCGACTTCTTTTAAGCTGTCCCAGGCTTAGGTGCTACTTTTAGGGCTAAAATGCTTCGTGAATTACTCTTAGTCAAAAAAATTAGGAGTCTTAAAGTT
Organism: Chrosomus eos; assembly: GCA_036326025.1. Classification (NCBI taxonomy): domain Eukaryota; kingdom Metazoa; phylum Chordata; class Actinopteri; order Cypriniformes; family Leuciscidae; genus Chrosomus; species Chrosomus eos. The sequence continues at coordinate 812,357 of JAZAVI010000108.1, read as the reverse complement.
ACAAGTGACACGCCCATTATTTTTAGGAGTTGCTCCTAAATTCGCCAGTTAGGAGCTACTTTTAGCCTTAAAATTCTTTGTGAATACGGCCCCAGATCGTTAAAATAGGGCCCATTGTCTTTCACTTCGGAGACGAGTTTCCTGTTGGTCTTCTGAGATACAGACTCCAGTTGCGTGGAACAGATCTCTCTTCTCCTCTTCTGTTCCAGTGTTGGTGTGACGGCGTGAACAGCGAGTGTCCGCGAGCTCAAAGCTCAAACAAACTCCTGTTATAACAGCAGCAAAAGTGTTGTGTCGGTTCGATGGGCGTTTTCCCTTAAGTGTACTATTACACAGCAGCCATTCCCTGGGTAACTCAGCACTGTGACAGGGCACCAAGAGAGTTTTTTTTTTATAAAAAATTTTTTTTAACACAAACACTAGAAGATTCGTCCGGACCGCAAGACACACACCTGTCGATTGTAACATTTGTACAGTGATACGGAATCTCACAGACTCACAAGATCACATGAGACTTGAGAAATACATTTTAAAAATGGAAGACGATTGACATCATCAACTGGTTCTCCTCACTTGAGTTTTTTTTTGTGGGAAGAAAAACTAAAGAAAAAAAATAATATGATGATCATCTTTCTCAATTCTCCTCTTTCATGGCATGTTTGTGTCTGCCGAGTCTCAGCTATAGAAGCGCGTAACATCCGGTTAGTGAAACTCGCTCTCATTGTCTATCGCTAGTATCACGTCAGAGACACAAACATGTTTCATATTTACGGTTTGGGATCATGCGAGCTCCGATACGATCGCACGCACGCTCGCTGTTTATCCAGCACCGGCTTTAGAATGAACGATGTCCACAACAAGGTAGAGTATGTTACATGTTTTCATGAAAGGATGATGTATTGCGACTTCAGAAACGAAGAAAAACGAAATAATGACTATCGTTGCGCTTGACGTGAAGCAGTCGAATTTTGTAGTTCTTTTTGTGGTCGGGTTCCTACCCGAAACCCGAAGTTACATAGTAACTATTTAAAAGCGACACAGACCCCGTCAGGCGATGGCAGAAGTGCCTGTCACCCTGTTACGACTTGATGAACCACTGATAAGATTTTGGAAACATTATTTTAAGGTAAAAAATTTTACATAGTGTTGCTTTAAGTACCGATTCAAGAACCGTTTAAGCACAGGAACCGTTTAAAAAATACAGAGTAGGTACTGGTATCAGATAAAACCCAACCGATACCCAACCCTACACACAATAGAGGAGTTTTAAGACAAAAAGTCATTTATGACCAGCATTGAATCGGGCCGTGACCCTCGATCGCTTCTGGTGCAGATCCGGTTTAAAATCTTCAAGTGTGTGTCCAGCCTGAGGTTTGGTGTAATGAACTCATCTGTGTTTATGAAGGAGTGCTCCAGTCTCATATGATGTTATAGTTTATGAAACACAGCTGTAAAATACAGTTGTTTCCTCTGGATTACAGAAGCGTCCAGTGTCTCTGATCTATAATCACAGGAAACAAGAGTTATTAAGATAATAGAGAAAATAACTCAATCAAAGAGAATCTATAGTTTTTACACATGAATATAATCATTCACACACAAGCTGATAGAGATTCAATATGTGAAAATCATAAAAACACAGTCCTGTTTCAGGATCATCAGTGTTGAGCAAGAAATAAAATCTGATTGTGTTTCACTGGATCTGCGAACACAATTACTGTAAACCTTGAGTTCAATAAATAATCATCAGTTTCTGCTGACTCACCTGATCATAAATCACTGGATTAAACTCAACAATGGTGGACGACAGCAGACCTGAGCAATAGATCAACATTAGTCTTTCTTACATACTCACTTCTTCAGTTTTAATATAGTTCATAATTATAACATCCTTTAATTCAGTTCTCATGTATGTCATCACAAACCCAACCAAGTATTTAGTGTAAAATATTACCTTTATTCTTCTTTTTCTTCCACACAGCCACTATAACCAGTGCAACTGCTATCAGGAGTAAAACTAAAGCCTCTGCAGTGACGATAATCACAAATGAACCTGGAAAACACAAGAGAGAAACACTGTCTGAAATACAGTAAAATGCAAACAACCACAAGAGTCAGAAAGAATAAATGAAAGACAAGCAGATTGTTGTTTAATTATTAATATCATGATATTGTTATTAAAGATATTGTATTATTGTAAATATACAGTGGTTTTATAGTGTAACCGAACTGAAACTGCAATGGTAAACCTCAACTCTTCAGAAGAAAACACTTCTCTTTACGGTTGATGTCAAACCAAATTAACCTCATGAAAGCTGATGTGTGCATCATTTATATTTATACAGTAGTTAAATGTGTCTCAACAAATATTCAAACCAATTTCCTTTTAAGGAGTGATCATGTGATCAGAGAGTTGCATTATGGGTAGTGTAGTTTGTGTTCTTACTGTTTGTCTGATAGAGTTGAACTGAAGTTTTTCCTGTTGTTGTTCTTGTTGTTTCAGTTTCTGTGTGAGTCACTGACAGAGAGAAACACCAGTGACTGTGAATGTGCCGCTCATGCAGTAATATAATAATAATAGACAAACACACACATAACACTGTTTGCTATTGCTGCATATGAACACATGTTGTGTTCTGTTCATTTCACTGATTACTGATATCACATTATATTAGTGCTCTGTCACTTGCCTGTATACGGGCGACCTAAATTTACTTCACTATATTACTATTAAATCCTAATCTAGTCATGACAAACTATATATCGTTGGAAAGGTCTAAGACTCCTAAATAGATATTTAGCATTGATTTTGTCTTACAAATTACAAACGAACAGTAATATGAATTTATGACTAGAGTGCGCCTCAAAAAAATCGACGTCATTACAGGAGTTTCTGACCTTTGTCACAAAAAGTCGACGCACACACTTTTAATAATTGAAACTTTGGTTTTTAGTGCTAAAAGTTCATAATAAAACATAATCTAGTATTTGTCAATAAAAAAAGATAAAATTATTTTTTAAAAAGTAAAGGAAGAAGTCCTCTAAAAAGTATAATATATATTATATATATATTTTTTATTATTATTATATAACATATTTTAGTAGTTATCATAAATTAGGTATCATTTGAAAGCTTAGAATTCATCCTGAGAAAACCGTTTGGAAATTGGACGTTGCATTTACATAGAAACAGTATTTATTTTTTTATTAGGCTCCTCCCCTTTTGGGCATCATCTTTCATAATTTATTATCAAAACCTTTTATAATCTTGACAAAACACATTGTCAGAAAGGTCTGAGTCTCAAGGTTCCATATTTAGTGACAGAAGTGATATTTGGATAGAAATGTATTCATTTGTTATGGCAGAATGCATACAATTAAATTCAATGGAATTCAATGGCACCCGGTGGCTATTTTTTGGTATAACGCCTAAACAAAATCTCATGGGAACTTCATTTTTTTGTGATATCAACTTTAAATTTTGAACACAACTTGGTTAGATATATAGCTTTCATTTTATAGTAATTTTATAGCAAAAAATATTTTGTAAAATATTTATTTTAAATAAAAAATATATATATATATTAATAAATTATATTAGATTTACTGTAAATTATAACTTCCATAACTTTTTCATACTTTAATTTTTTCTCTTCAGTAATAATCTGCTGATTATTTTCTTTAAAACAAGACCAAACTTAGGTTTATATTCCAAAGCATTCTTGAATTACAACCATTTAAGTTTGTATAGTGCATTTTAATGTCAATTATCAAAGGGGGGGGGGGGGGGGGGCAGCTAAAGGGTTAAGACACTTTATTATCTGAAACAATACAGAGTCACTTTGGATAAAAGTTTCTGTCAAACCCACGTAAAGCTAGACTCATGTTGTGATGGTATTACTGTCATTATTACCAGAGGATTTCACTCACAAACTGCAGAACAAAGAAAGTGCTAAAGAAAATTTACAGTAAAATGAGGCATCAAAAATTCAGTTGTTGTACATTTGATTCAGTTGTTGAGGAACATCACAACCTCTAAATGTTCAGTTTGATGCAATTTTGGTTTATTTTCACAGAAGTTGAAGTTTCCAAGTTTCCAAGTTTGTGTAAGACATGAATTATCTTGAATTAAATCATGATCAAAAATGCAGCATTAAAATTGTGTTTAGAAGCTTTGATATCTCGGCATTCAATATAATCAGACTAACTATTAATGTTTATATTAAGTTATGACAAGTTCTGAAAAGTATGTAAAAGTGTATGTCAACACAGCAACTTCACATTAACTATATTTTCATCAAAACACATGTGAATGCAGATGTCAGTGTGTGGTGTGTGTGTGTGTGTGTGTGTGTGTGTGTGTGTGTGTGTGTGTGTGTGTGTGTGTGTGTGTGTGTGTGTGTGTGTGTGTGTGTGTGTGTGTGTGTGTGTGTGTGTGTGTGTACCTGTGCTGGCGTGTTCAGTGCTGCTGTTTGTATATGGACTAATGCTGGATGTTGAGATCTGGACACGTGTTGGTTTCTCTGGAGCTGAGAAATGAAGAAGAGCCGTCAAACCGTAATACATTCATAAAACAATAACACACGAGTGATGAAGCAGATTGAGATTGAAAGCTGAAGTCCGAGTCCGTAACTTTTTTTGAGCTCAAAATGTACTAAGTTTATATAATGAACGTCATGAATCCCGTCCGTAACACGTATTAGAACATGATTGGATGAGAAAGAAATAAGTGACGTAACAATTGAGTCTTCCTGACAGAACTTACGCTAAAGCTTTCATTTCTGTTTATTAATCTCTAGAGCACCAAAAGTTACAGACTGCAGATTTAATAATGAATATCAGGCACCTCTGATCACATTTAGCTGGATTTGTTGGTACTCTTGATATCCAGCTCTACAGCCGTACAGTCCAGCATCTTCCATCTTCAGGTTACTGATGCTCACTGTAAATGATCTGGTCTGATGATTATCCTTCAGTGAGAATCTGCCACTGAACACTGAGGACTCTCCTCCATCAGATTCTAGTATACAGACACGGTCTCTGTAAACTCCTCTGTAGAAGTATTTATAAGAGTTTTCACATCCTTTAGCATAAGGGCAGGTAATGCTCACTCCTCGTCCCTCTGTTCCTCTCACTGTAATGTCCACCGACTCACTGCTCACTACACACACACACATACACACACACACACACACACACACACACACACACACACACACACACACACACACACACACACACACACACACACACACACACACACACACACACACACACACACACACACACACACACAGCTTTACTCGTGTACACTGATAACATGCACCACAATATTAGATAATAAACACTTTTAGTAGAGATCTTCAGCTCTTACCCGTCAGCAGAAACACACAAACTATCAGTGGAAACTTCATTTCTTCATCAGTTCAGTTCAGAAAATCAGTCTGAAACTCTCAGTAGTTCCTCACACGACTCTCTGAAACTCAAACAGCAATAATACTGCTCTCATCTATCAGTGGAGAGTGAAATAATACGCTTGTTTCTCATGATGAGAATCTGTGATCTCTGAGTTTCACATGGTGTTAGCTGTGAAAACGCCTCTCAGTTTTGACCAGGAAATGAACTGTGAATTCATCAACCACAACCTGATCCTGTTCCTGTGTCTTTAACATGTTTAACAGCTTCTGTTGACCTTTTTCTTCTTCTAATTGTTTTTTTTATATATATTTTCAAAATGTGTTAATTACATGTTAAGCATCATCCACTCATAGAAAAATGTCAAACATTTTAAGAAAACTATTTTTGCCAAACTCTGAATGAAAAAGTCATGAGATGAAGAAGAAATGTTTGTTAGGGTTATTTTCTGTGGTAATCGACAGCATGGGAAAACACTGTCGTTTACAGAAACTATAAATAATACAGAAAATTGCTTAAACATTAAGATCACTGCTTCTCCATCATGAGCTCTGGGAGAAGAGTTGCATTATGGGAAATGTAGTGTTTAGCTGAAGCCTCAAAGCTCTTCCTGTTTGGCAAGTGTAAGCCGAAGACATCACATGTTTAACTGAAGCAGAAACACTTATAATGATGAAGTTATTCTTTAGCATCTCAATAACACCAAACAAATCTGTGCCATTTATATGTTGCTTGTGTAGCAGTATGCATCTGCGCTACCCATTAACGCCCGGCTGGAGGGTGATCTAATGCTAATTATGAGGACTTTAAATATGCTTAGTGTACGTCAGCTGTGAGGGCATTACACGTGACGTCATGTCATGGTGTGCAAGAGCTAGAGAGGTAGGAGCTGCAGACTAGTGACTCTTTTGCCAATGATTCTTGTGGGACTGGGTGATTATAGATTCATTTGTTGTAGTGGACGGGGGAATTAACCGGTATACACTGGGCTGCACTCCTTGTGCAAACTTCCGGTAAAGTGGATGAGTTCGGCGGTGTGTTAAGACGGCGTTTCAGGTATGTTTGCAACCTTCTATATCTAATATCTCATTCCGACCTCGAGTTCGCCTGGTGAGTTTCCTTTTTTTTCTCTCTTGTTGTGATTCAGGTGTTTTCCATATGCCTGTTTAACGTTGTGGTGGGTTGTTTGTTGCGATGGTCAGCTACGAGACACTGGAAACTGAGATCCAGATCCAACATATGCTGCTGTTTGACCCCAAATTTATTCTGTGACGCTACGACGTTGCTGTCCTATGCAAGTTAGCCTTAACGGCTCCACGACGTCACCCGATCTCTAGACCACTAACAGTAACTGCTGGGGATGCTTCCATTGTCCTGAGTTCGACATGGGTTACCTAGAATGTAACGATGTGCCTAGAGGGACCTTTTGATGCTCATTATTCTGTCACCACTGTTTCTTGTAGCTGTTGATTTAAGCTTTCATCCTAGCTAGGTGATATTATGTTTGTCATGTGAATGTTTATTTCTTTTCTTCATTTTTCCTTTTTTTTTGGACTCAAGTGCGCTCTTTGTGGCCTCTTCGATGTACACAATCACCTGGTCTGTATGTTTCTGACTTTGTTCCGGATTTGTTTATCCAACTGATTCTCTAGGAGTATCCTGAATATAAGTGGTGCATGTATCTGTGAGTATGTTTGTCATCGTTCTATTCTGAGATGAGCACTGTGCATTTGGACCCAACAACTGTGGTTGTGTAATTTTTCTGTCTTTTTTTTTATATACTTTATTGTGTATTGTGGTGCTTGACTTTTATGTGTTTGTGTGTGTGTGTGTGTGTTATCCATTGTAGGCCTGGGCGGCAGGGAAAAGAAGGGGCGGCAGCCCTCCTCATCTTGGTGGTGGTGTCTTTGGAGTGCTTGCTGTGCCACATGGAAGTGTTTGACTAAGTGCACGTGTGTGTGTGTGGTTTTCTTTCTTTCTTTTCTCAGGAGAATAGAGAGGCCCCTATGGGTTGAGTGCTTTCGGCTGTCGACCCCCAATATTCTGTCGCCCGGGCTGGTTAACGTCGAGTATCTTTGTGATATTGTTTTTTGTGATTGCTTGAATCATTTTATCCAATAAAAGTGATTTTATTGTTTGTACCTTTCACCCATGTCTCATGCCTGACTCCAACCGAAAACGAACCTGTGAGCCTTGTGCGCTCCGAAAAGCAGTGGTGGACGAAGTACACATACCATGTACTTGAGTAAAAGTAAAGATACTCAAGGTAAAATATTACTCAAGTAAAAGTAGAAGTGCTGCCTTTAAACATTCACTTGAGTAAAAGTACGAAAGTATTTGCCTTCAAATGTACTTAAGTACAAGTACTTTGTTTTTTTTATGGCTATAATGTTCTATTATAATTTGTCACTAGACTCTTGCTTAACTCAGTCTAAGTGAAGACTAATGTCACTCTTGGCACACCAATCTATTAATGAAATGACATTATTTGTCTGATATATATATATGAATTAAATTATTTTTTTGCGTGTTTAATTTTGGAGGGAAAGGGGACTGTTCCCATAAGGTATAAAACATTTACAGTATTTACTGTATATATTTTTCTCCAGCGCCTATGGTCATAATTATTACCATGACATCTTAATGTTATGATACATTCACATAAACCTGCAAAACGCCATTAAATATATTTATTATATATATATATATATATATATATATATATATATATATATATATATATATATACATATACATACATATACATATATATACATATATATATACACACACACACACATACATATAAAGTATATATATATATATATATATATATATATATATATATATATATATATATTCTATGTTATGGGAGCAGCCAATTTCCCTCCAAAATTAAACACAAAAACGTATTAATACATTGTTTCTGCTAGGCTACTCCCCAGACTAAGTCATTTTAGTGGCAACGTAAGCAATGTACATTATGCGTCAATACTTACCAATAATTGCTGCAATAATAGCTGCTGCTCTGTCCTGCTTAAAATCATTGTCAACGCAATTTGTTTGGAACTATTGAGAGCTACACGAATAACGTGACCGCGCGGCGGCGAGATCACTGTCACAACCATCTATGTTCGCAACTCTCATTTAACGGCTCTGGTTCGTGCTTAGTAGATACCGCCAAGGCAAGTTCAAAACAAAGCGCGCGCTGTACTGTGATTGGTGGCTCGTTTGACCAGTTACGTTTTTATCCACTCATAAATAAAAAGGAATGACTGATTTTGAAAATGTAGTAGAGTAAAAAGTAAGATATTTGACTTTGAAATGTAGTGGAGTTAAAGTAAAAGTCTCCCAAAATTTAAATACTTGAGTAAAGTACAGATACGCAAAAAAGCTACTTAAGTACAGTAATGAATTACATTTACTTCGTTACTGTCCACCACTGCCGAAAAGTCTAGGGCAATTCCCTGGTAGTGAGCCCCCAGGGTGGCGTAGTTGGTCTATTTATTTAGCAGTGTTTCCCCTACCAAAACGCCCCCCCCCCCCCCCTCCCTAAAATGCTGACGAAATCCAGTCATAAAAAAGGAATTTACTGTACAACGTGGAATTTCACGGAATTTGTACATTTTTTTTGAGGAATAAAAAGCAGTTCAGTAGGCTACACTTAAAATCAAATCGCGATGTAGACTAGTGTGTGTGTGTGTGTGTGTGAAAGACTATTTAAATACGAATCCTGCATGTTCGGTGGGAAAGAATGGTGCAGCCGTAGGGTGGCCATACGTCCAGATTTTGGCCGGACAGTCCGGATTTTAAGCCCCCTGTCCGGCGTCCGGCGCAGCCTCGAGCCGGACACTCATTTGTCCTCCTTTTTGGAGTTGCGCTGAATTGTTGAAAAAAATATAACCTATAAAAAGCCCGCATAATGATAGCGACTCTCTGATGCCCGTAAATTAGTTCAAATCTCTTGGAATCTAGAGCCGCGCATGCGAGACAGAACATACTGTATGTGCTCCAAACCGTGCAGCGCGCGGCAGAGAGCGAGAGACCTTGGCCGTTTCTCAATACCAAGTACGCAAACTTCGGACTTGCGTCCTTGGTAGTTCGGACTTGCAAGTTCGACTCGAGAGAATGAACTCCCGAGGACGAGAGGACGCGAGTCCTGTTATTCTGCTAATGGAACAGTGCGTTCTTGATCGCGTCAGTCAGCTCGCTCTGGCTACTCCGGTTATCTCTTTATGTATATTTGAGGCAACCATAAAACGAAGTATGTTATAAAACACCACTCTGCTTCTACTTATTTGAAAAAAATATTAAAAATATTAATGGCCACACAACTCTGGTTCAGGCAACGCGTACATTTATATCTTCACTGCATTTATAACACGAAATATAAAACACAAAATTCTTTTGTTGTTTTCATTAAAAAAATGAATTAAAACGGACATTTAAAAAACAGACAGGGTTGTTTCATTTGATTTTATTATACATGTTCATACAGTGAAGACAATGTAAAATAAATATTAAAAATATTCAAATTATTTTAAAATATATTAAATAAAATTACACAACCCTGTCTCTTTTTGTTAAATGTCCGTTTTAATGATCAATCCAGTATAAAAGTAGCCTAAAAGGAATAAGAAGCTAAATAAAGAGAAATAAAGCAAACGATTCAGTCAAAGTCAGCTCTCTACTAACGTTAGTGCTACAAAGTTAAATTTAAATAGCCTATATATAAAGTTATGAAACTTCACTTTGCCCTGAGCCAAAACGAATTACCATGGAACAAACTATAGATTACAAACAATATATTAATCTATAATAATATAGATAAATTGTCTAACCACTAGACTAGAGACACCAGAGCCAGCGGCAAACATCGAAGCACAAGCCGAGGAAAAGCTGTTGCAGTCGGTGTTAATGAGCGCTGAACGCCCGCTGATTGCTGGATCTCACAACTCTGAAAACGTCAGATAGATTTTTCAAATAGGCGCTCTCTTTATAAATAAACCACAGATTTAAGCTTTAAACAACTACATTCTCGACTGAAAGATTTGCATTTCGTGACACAATAACAGTAGTATTTTAATATTACGCGGGTTTTCTCCTCTGCCATTGACGCTTGCTGATTGGTGCGAGATGCATTCTGGGATACCTGGCTGTCTCGAGTCCGCACAAGTCACCTCACGATGCATCCTCGGTAAACGGGGCGGATCAAGAACACATCCGGGGATTTGAACTGTTCTTGGCTAGATGTGAACTTGTGAATTGGAACAGTACTTGGGCAGCGACTGATGACGTTTCACAAGTCCACAAGAACACAAGTACAGACAAGTACGCATATTGAGAGATGGTTCTTGCATGCCCTCAGCACCATGACCCATCCCCCCCCCCCCCCCCCTTTATGTGTCCTCCTTTTTGGTGTTATGGAAATGGCCACACTATGCAGCCGACGCGCAGTTTCATTTACCACACACACACACACACACACACACTGAAGCATGTGTGACGCTTGCGCTGTTTTTTGCCTATATGAAGACACAAATGCACAAACTTTCTCTCCAGGCTCTAGATCCACTCCTCAAGTCACTTCGTGATCATTTAACCGCTTCATTTGAGAAAAACTATCATCATGACATAAACACACAGAAACTCAAAAGGTCTTCACGGCAACCCGTCAAAATAAAAGTTCGGTTTAACTTGACAGAAATATATTACTGTTGTACATTAATATTTAGATATGTCCCAATGTAATAATAATACTAACACTAATCCAAATAAATTATCATCAAAACTGATTTTTTTAAGGAATAATACATTTTTCTTCCATGTTTTAATTTTAACAGTAAAGCTAATTGTGCAGCGCATTATTTGACAAAAAGTTTATTTAATTTCATATGATTAAAATTGATGATAAATGATAAAATTTGTGTTTTATGTCTTCATTTTATTACCAGAAAAATCACAACACAGAATTAGTATGAACTTTTTTTTCATATATATTTTTGTTTAAAGTTTAAAGGTGCCATGTGTAATAATTGAGGTAAAAATATCCAAAAAATGAGCTACACGCATCAAAAGAATGAGAAGAAATAAGGGCGATGATGTCATTAAAAAAATGAAAAAGTATAGTGTTGCAGAGATATCAACCTAAATTAGCATTAGCATTACTAGCCCCGGCCCGACAGGTGTTGTAATACCAGTTTCGGCCATGGGAGGCGGTATGCGGGCAACATACATAACCACCAGCCAAACTGCAACACACGAATAACTCGCACTGCTTGTATCTCTTTAATCTCTACAAATCTCCAAATGCTCCACGTGAAACTGCGGTCTTACTATCGTGTCAATTGATTTGATTAATATGCGCGAGGGAGAGAGAGCAGGTCGTGTTGTTTGAAGACGTGAGAGTGCGCGCCGCGCGCGGCCGGGGCTCGCTCTCTCTCTCTCTCTCTCTCTCTCTCTCTCTCTGCTCGTAACGCGCCCTGTCAAGCGCAGCGGCAGCAGTCATTCTAGTCTACATCCCTCACCGATCAAAATAGGCTTTGGCGGGACAAAGCGGACTTTTTGACGGTTTTAGAAGATTAACAACCTGAAACTATAAAACAGACTAGAGTAGGCCAACTTTCTGGAGGTATACTGCCCCCATCTGGTATGGAATATGTGGAGTGGTCTGGTATGGAATATGTGGAGTATGAATTGATTTTTTGACATAAGGCACCTTTAATGATTCATAATACATGATTTCAATTAATTAGACATGGTTTTTGATTGATAAAAAAATTACACCACGTATCCGTAACACGCACTAAACCCCCCCCCCCCCCCCCCTTTAAAAAAATCCTAGGGGAAACACTGTTTAGTGTCCCTGTTCTCTGAAGCCGATCGCCACAATCGCAATGATTTATCAGGATATTCAGCAACTTTTGAATGGTGTAAATACAACATCATCCAGCAGGAGTGAACAGATGAAAACAGACAAACATTGAACATCCAACAAGGAAATGATATTCACATTATTATTATTTTTTTTAAACGCTTTATTCAATAACAAAACATGCAATAATTAAATACAAAACAATAATAATAATACAAAAAATAATACAACAAGATAAGGAAACAATATAACATAAATATCAACAACTATATACATACTCCAATTCTTGTCTCCAGTCTGTGGACTGTGTTTTGTCTGACAGCAGTCTATCTGGGCATGTATATGTCTTGGCCAATAACTCAGATAAAATGGCTGACCTATAGAAGGACTCGACATTCTGCACTGCTTCTGTAAAAAAGTCAGCATCAGGCAAAATTCTCTGTATGAAAAAATTGGATGTGTGACCTGCTAGTGGTATTGATGGTCTCTGTTAAGTGCATGTGTACCATCTGTGTTCTCAATGCAGAAATTTTTCTTTTCAGTGGCACTGAGGACTCCGGTGTCTTTGGCACAGTGTGGGCACTTGATTTCCAAAATACCATCGCCACAGCAGGAGCAGGACAGCAAGGCATCTGGAGAAGCTCCAAGGTAGGGACGGGAGGTATCAATGTGGAGACCGGCATCACGAACACTTAGGTCCTGATGATGTTGTGCAGCGTACGCCTCATACGTCTCTCTGGCTTTTTGTTCATGTTCACATCCCCATCTGTAAATTAGAAAAATAATGTTATTAAGTCATCGTAACTCTTTGAGTGCTCTTTTCATTGGATTTGTTCTCTAATTTCCTAAGAACTATAAGTACTATAGATGTCAGCACCCAAAATTGGCCTCATTTTAATAGCACATAATATTCTCTTGTATCATATTCTATCACAGAGTCGTTTAAAAATATGTAAATTAAATATAACAGGAATAGGGATGCACAATATTGGATTGTGGCCAATATTCGATATGCCGATATTTTCAAACTCATTTTGGCTTTTTGATTTTACTGAAGAGAAATCAAATCAAAGTCTCTCTCCTGTAGTGTCTTTATTTTATTACACTCATGTGTTGTAGATAAGGCAATACAAAAGACAAACAACATTTGATTCTACCATAAAAATATAATTTTACAAATGCAGACAGACAGTCACCCCTGAAAAATCGATACATTATTTCACTTAGAATAAATGAGGAGAGTAAATGATATGCCTGTGCCACATTTTATTTTTTTAAGTTCAGACTTCAAACTTCAGTCCTTAGGAGTAGGGATGTGACGGTGAAGCTATATTCCACTAATTTAAAGGCAAACGTAAGATGCGCGTTTTTGCACGGATGCATAATGGTGGTCGTGCTGGGCAGCACTGTTTTGTTATTGTGCCTTGAATTGGTGCTAATTTGAAAAGGAAACAATTTTTTTTTTACATCGCTTATATAAAGCTGTTGCGGCAGTGTGCACTTCACTCACTACGTTAATTTAAGACTTTATTTAAATCATTTAAGACTGCTCTTATGAGGACACTCGACAAAACTGACATTTTGGCATAATTTGTATGTGTTATGTTTTGTTCAAGCCCGAAAGAGAACTCGATACTGACGCGAGTCTTTTCCTCCACACAGCTGACATGTTGGAAGTTTAAGTTGCTGGTGCTAATGCTACGTTCACGGTCTTCGCATGCGCATAGTATAGAAATATTAATATCTGCCGATGATGATAATTTTAAGCTTTATCGACCGATACCGATGTCGTGCCGATATCATCGTGCATCCCTAAACAGGAACCATTTAAAAGGAACATTGAAATAAATAGGAAAAGGACCTTCACCATACACCTGGGATTAAAAATAGATAAGGACACTCAAAGACATTGAGGGATGCATGTTTGTAATTTAATGTTGATGTTGTAAAGGCTCCTTTAAAAGAGGACTTTTATTCTGACATCGGAAATCGTTTTCGGACTGAGCGCTCGTGAGTGAAGTAGCTGTTGCTCACTGAACGGTTATGTTGCGCCGATCGCCGCTGAGGGGACATTGTTACCTGTGATATTTTCCATTTAAGTTACCTTGAGGTGTTAGTCATTGACCTACAAGTAAGCATGTTTGCCTTATGTTTGAGTTTAAAGAGTTTATAGAGTTCATAGAGATGGAAATGTTTAGTTATTTATCACTGCCTCACGCACGCATGTCCAGACATGCCCTCAGCTATTGTTTCTCTTAGTTTAGCTCAGTGACGCGGTTCTAGATGTGATTATTCTTCTTTATTGAGATGTATATCACTGTTTTGGGGTTTTGATGGTAATTTATCATTCCTTTGGAATAATAATTCAAGATTCTGAGCTGTCTATACCAGATCAGTGATGTAAATTTGACGTGCTCTCTTATTCATATATGGAGTTATGTTATCATCTTAAATGGTTGCTTATGGTCTATAATTCACCATGTGATGCCTTATTTTCCTTATTGAATTGTATATTCTGTGGAGAAGTGTACTGATGAGGATTTAGTCTGCTTTGGCTGCCATGTACCAATGGATGTTTAATATTGTATACGCCCAGTTTAACCTTGTTATTCACTACCCTTTTATGGTATTTCTTGTTTTCCAGACTAATTCCTCTACTGCTTGTAATACCTACCTGTACCTGTACCTCTGTGGACTGATCTTATATTAATACATCATCTAAACCTGCCCAACTGTCTCCTCATCCTTATATTAAACTGTGCTCTGACAGGCACCCAGAGGGGTTCACTCATCTAATTAAAACCAGATCCAGACATTCAAAGTCTTCTAAACATTGTGGTCCTTCGAGCCGGATGAGTGTTCCTTTCTGATATGATGGATTCTGATGAGGAGAATATAATTGGAGCACGACCTAAGCGACTTACTCGTCCTCCAGCCTACCTAGAGCAATATGAGGTGCAGTTTTCCAGAGGTGGACCCAGACCTACAGAGGTGCCAGTCCCACCTTGGTCCCTGTCCTTTCAGCCAGGTATTACTCCTCCTAATGATGGCCGTGTACATCCAGATGGCTTGCAGAGCCGGTCATACAGACATCAGTCTACTCAGCCTGCTGTGTACTCTCAGTCACCTCATTCCTTGCCTTCAGTTGCTGATTCAGTTGTTTCCGCCCACGTCAGCGAGCTACAGCACCTGTGCCAAGAGCGTGCAGCCTTCCGCGAGGACCTGAGAGAATTGAAAGCAGTTCAGGCAGAAGTTCGAGAGTTAGTCCTAGCAGCGCAGTCCCTTCGAGCAGACCTTAGCCAAGCCAGAGGCCAACTGCCATCCCCAGTGCAGCCACGGTGGTCTAATCCTTCAGTGCAACCCTGTGTGTCAACTCCTGGAATCAATGGTGGTCCCTTCCCTGATCTTCCTCCGCCGCCTTGGCCTGAGCCTGATGTAGCCTTAGCTGGACAGTTAGGTAACCTGGATTTGTACGATGCAGCCACTTCCTATCGGCCGGTGGTCTCAGAGTCTCAGCAGTATCCCTTTGAGCTCCCTACTACTCGTTTACGCCCATCTCGGCCTAGCATTCCAGAGGCTGGTGAGTTCCCTCCGCCTCCTACTCCTCAGGACCTTAGAGAGATGCTCACTCCTAGTGCCATGCCCTTGCCTGCTCAATCCCAGTCGGCGCCTGCCTATCCTAGTCACTCACTTTCCCTTCCTCATGCAGAGCCCAGGGTGCGCCCTGTTCTCCCTTCCTCTGAGTCTGTGTACCGTGGTCCCCCTCCTACAATCCCTAAGTTTACTCGTCCAGATCCTAGTGAGTTCACCCGTCTTCGTATAGCATTGGAGAACCTGTTACCCCCAGATGGTACTGAGCTGTTTAAGTACCAGATCTTAGTAGATCACCTCAAGCTCGAGGAAGCTAAGATGATAGCTGATGCTTATTTGAATTCACCTACCCCCTTCAGGGATACTATGTCAGCGCTTTGTGAAAAGTATGGTCAGCCACATCAGTTAGCTTTGAGGAGGATAGCTAGTGTCCTTGATAGTCCTGATGTTAGACGAGGTGATGTCCCAGCCTTTCAAAAATTCGCTCTTCAAGTCCAGTCTCTAGTCGGCCTGTTGAGAACCTTAGGACGGGAAGGGGAGTTGGAGTTAGGCTGTGGTTCCCACGTTGCACGCCTTCTGAGCAAGCTACCCCCAGAGCAGAGAGCGGACTTCCGTCGCCATATGTTTCGTGAACCTGGTGTGAATCCTAACCTCATTGACCTCTCTAATTGGCTTCGTTACGAGACCTGGTGTCATAGTTTCGATGTAGAGCTGACCTCTAAGACCTCACCTGCTGGCAAGAGATCCGTTGCTATCCTGCATGGAGTTGGAACATCCTCATCCCTGGCCTCTCCCTCAGTTGAGTCTTCTATGCCTCTTAGAAGTTCCGTTCAGCCAGCCAAGCCTGCTGGAGCTAAGCGCTATTGTCCTTTCTGTGACACCTCTGAACATTACCTGAGTCAGTGTGCTTCCTTCACCCAGCTTACCCCTGATCAAGTTAAGACCTGGATCCGTAAGCACAATCGTTGTTGGCGTTGTGCCAGATCTCACCATGCTGCTCGATGTGACCTGAAGAAGCCCTGTAGTCTGTGCCGTGGTTTACATCTTCGCCCTCTGCACGATGTAAATGTGGGTTCTTCTGCTTCAGAGGATCCTGTTACCGTGGAGAAGAGTTGCCTTACGAGTTTCTCCTCAGACAGGTTCTTCTGCGATAAACCTTCCATTAGCGGCCGTGTTATGCTTAAGGTGGTTCCAGTGCGTCTGCATTATGAAGATCGTACCTTGGATACCTTTGCCCTTCTGGATGACGGATCAGAGCGAACAATCCTACTTTCCACCGCTGTTAAAGCCCTGGGCATTCAGGGTGTTCCTGAAGATCTGCCGTTACGGACCGTCAGAGATGATGTTCAGGTCATTCGAGGTTGTTCCATATCCTTCCAGATTTCTCCCGTCTACCGACAGCAGGTTAGTTATCAGATCAGTCATGCCTTTACTGCTGATCGCCTTAACCTGTCGCGCCAGTCCTATCCTGTGGAGCAGTTGAAGCGGAGGTACAGACACTTGAGAGGACTTCCTATCCGTACCCTTACCGATGTCCAACCATTGCTCCTTATTGGTTCGGACCAGCCCCACCTTATAACACCTACTGAGCCTGTTCGATGGGGCGGCCCGGGAGCGCCAGTCGCTGTTCGTACCAACTTGGGATGGACACTTCAGGGTCCTGTTCCTTCTACGGGTTGTCCTTCCACACCTTCTCAGTGTTTACTTACCTCTTTGGTTCCTGTTCAAGATGAGCTCATTCAACATGTTCAGAGATTGTGGCAGTTGGATACAATTCCTTACCGTGAGAGTAAAGAGGTTACTCGTTCCAAGCAGGATCATGAAGCCTTGCAGCTGCTTGACCTCAAGACCACTACCCAAGAGATAGAAGGTGTTCGCCGGCTCGTCACTCCCCTTCTTCGTCGTCGAGACATGCCAGTGTTGAAGGCTCCAAGAGATTCAGTCTTGCCTACCCTCCGCAGTGGGGAGCGACGCCTGTTGAAGGATCCTGGGAAAGCCGAGATCTATCGAACAGAGATACATAAACTCCAAGAGAGCGGAGCTGTCCAGGTAGTTCCTGATCCTGTTCCTGATACCCCTGAGTGTTGGTACATTCCTCACCACCTTGTGAGCCACAATGGAAAGTCCCGGCTCGTCTTTAATTGTTCACATCCGTACAGAGGTCAGAGTCTTAACCAGCACTTATTGCCCGGACCTACCCTTGGAGCCTCGTTGTTAGGTGTCCTCCTTCGTTTCCGAGAACATCCTGTAGCCGTAAGTGGAGATATTAAGGCGATGTTCCACCAGGTTCGCCTCCTGCCTGAAGACCGTCCTCTACTCCGTTTTCTATGGCGAGACCTGCAGATGGAGGAGGCTCCTCAGACCTTTGAGTGGTTAGTCTTACCTTTTGGTACCACCTCCAGTCCCTGTTGTGCTATCTATGCACTCCAGCACCACACTCGTCAGCACCCCTTGACAGATGAGGAGATTCGTTTCTCTGTAGAGAGGTGTTTTTATGTTGATAATTGCCTCCAGAGCATCCCTACTGCTGACGCAGCCCGCAGTCTGATCGATCGCCTGCGTACCATCCTTTCCGACGGTGGATTTGAGATCCGGCAGTGGGCCTGTAACGATCCTGCTGTCTTGAGTCACCTACCTCCTGAGGCTCGGGCTACTAGTGTGGAGTTGTGGCTGACCCAGGAGAAATCTGATGTCCCTGAGTCCACGTTGGGTTTAAGTTGGAATTGGCAGTCAGATATCTTGTCCTATAAACACCGACCTGTGGACTATGAGGCCCCTACCTTGCGGAATATTTATAGGGTCCTTGCTACACAATATGACCCTTTGGGATTGCTCCTTCCTTACATCACCCGTGCGAAAGTGATCGTAAAGCACCTTTGGAACCAGCAGAGACAGTGGGATGATCCTAACCTACCTCCTGACCTGCTCCACTCCTGGATGCAGTGGGAAGAAGAACTTCGCTGCCTTCCCAGTGTTTGTCTTCCTCGTCCTTATGTCCCTCCTGAAGTTGGGATTGAAGGAGTTACTCATGAAGTCCATGTTTTTTCCGATGCATCGGAGCAAGCCTATGGAGCCGTAGCGTACCTACGTACCATTGACCCAGCAGGTCAGACCTACCTGTCCTTCCTTATCGCTCGTTCCCGTGTTACACCCAAAAGAGTACATTCCATACCCAGATTGGAGCTCTGCGGGAGCTTGGTGGCAGCCCAGCTTGCGAAGTTGCTGTCCAACGAATTGACCTTGACAATACAGTCTACTGTACTGTGGACCGATTCTACTACGGTTCTTCAATGGTTGAGGTCTGAATCCTGTCGCTATCGAGTTTTCGTTGGCAATAGGATTGCTGAGATCCAGGAGCTTACTGGTCAGTGCTCTTGGCGTTATGTTAGCTCCGCCAATAACCCGGCTGATGACCTAACAAGAGGGAGATCACTTTCCTACCTTGCCAGCCCAAACCGATGGTCCCAAGGACCCCCTTTCCTTCTCCTGGACCCTAGAGAATGGCCGGTCCTTCCTAATCCTGAGCCTAGTGAAGATCCAGCGGAGTTGCGGAAGTCAACCTTTTGTGGAGTTATTGCCTCATCTAACACCTGTAGCCACACAGATAGATGGAATTATTCTACCTGGTTAGACCTGCTGGACGCCACTGCCCGAGGACTTCAAATTGGCCCGGTTACTGACGCTGGTCCAGAAGCTGCAGATTATCATCGAGCTGAGGCCCATGTCCTTAAACAGGTCCAACAAGAATCCTTCTCGGAAGATTATCATCTGTTACAATCTGGGAAGCCAGTTAAACGTGGTAGCCGTCTAGTCGCCTTGGCTCCGGAGATTGATTCTTCTGCTGGCTTGATTAGAGTGGGTGGTCGTTTGAGGAGAGTGGCTGACCTTGCGGATTCTGTTCTCCATCCTGTAGTCCTAGACCCTAAGCATCCAGTTACTCGCCTGATCATCCATCATTACGACAATCAGCTGCATCATCCTGGATCAGAACGGCTGTTTGCTGAAATAAGGAGGTCTTATTGGATCCTGAGAGGCCGGGAAGCTGTTCGAGGGTTTCAGCGAACCTGTCCGGAATGTTGTAGGTGGAGGTCCCAGCCTTCGGTGCCTCAGATGTCTGATTTACCCGCTGCCCGTCTTCAGCTTTACAAGCCCGCCTTTCATTCGTGTGGCATGGATTGCTTTGGACCTTTCCTGATCAAAGTTGGAAGACGTACTGAGAAGCGGTGGGGTATTCTTTTTAAGTGTCTCACCACAAGGGCAGTACACCTGGATTTACTCCCTAGCCTGAGTACTGATTCCTTCCTTATGGCCCTTAGGAGGTTCATCGCTAGGAGAGGCACTCCCACCCAATTATGGTCAGATCGAGGGAGTAACTTTCGAGGAGGCGAGCGCGAGTTGCGAGAAGCATATGCTGCCTTAGCTCCAGACCTACAGCGTCAGCTTGCTCGTCAGAAAATCCACTTCTGCTTTAATCCCCCTGCAGCCCCTCATTTTGGTGGGGTTTGGGAGAGAGAAGTGAGATCTGTCAAGTCAGCTTTGTATACTGTTTTGGGTTCCCAGTCGGTTCCTGAGGAGGTCTTGATGACAACTTTGTTGGAAGTCGAGGCTATCCTTAACTCAAAACCCTTCGGTTATGTATCCTCGGATGTGGCCGATGTTGATCCTGTGACCCCAAGTAGTCTCCTTATGGGGCGGCCTGATGGATCGTTGCCACAGGTCATCTATCCTGAATCTGAAATGTTGAGTCGCAGAAGATGGAGACATTGCCAGATCCTGGCGGATCAATTCTGGTCCAGATTCATCCGTGATTACCTTCCCACTCTGCAGACCAGGCACAAATGGCAAGCTTCGCCTCCTGACCTCCAAGAGCATACTTACGTGATGATCGTAGACCCTCAGTTGCCCCGAGGTTTATGGCCTGTAGGTGAAGTAATTCAGACACACCTGAGTCCCGATGGCCATATCAGATCAGCAGATGTGCAGATCAAGGGTAAAATATACACCAGACCAGTTGCCCGTTTGGTTGTCTTACCATCATTGCCTTCAGAAGATCCTGGAGTACCTAGCCCTCATTAATAGTCGCCTTTCCTGAATACAAAGATGCTTCTCATCTTTGGGGGCGGCTGTTGTAAAGGCTCCTTTAAAAGAGGACTTTTATTCTGACATCGGAAATCGTTTTCGGACTGAGCGCTCGTGAGTGAAGTAGCTGTTGCTCACTGAACGGTTATGTTGCGCCGATCGCCGCTGAGGGGACATTGTTACCTGTGATATTTTCCATTTAAGTTACCTTGAGGTGTTAGTCATTGACCTACAAGTAAGCATGTTTGCCTTATGTTTGAGTTTAAAGAGTTTATAGAGTTCATAGAGATTGAAATGTTTAGTTATTTATCACTGCCTCACGCACGCATGTCCAGACATGCCCTCAGCTATTGTTTCTCTTAGTTTAGCTCAGTGACGCGGTTCTAGATGTGATTATTCTTCTTTATTGAGATGTATATCACTGTTTTGGGGTTTTGATGGTAATTTATCATTCCTTTGGAATAATAATTCAAGATTCTGAGCTGTCTATACCAGATCAGTGATGTAAATTTGACGTGCTCTCTTATTCATATATGGAGTTATGTTATCATCTTAAATGGTTGCTTATGGTCTATAATTCACCATGTGATGCCTTATTTTCCTTTATTGAATTGTATATTCTGTGGAGAAGTGTACTGATGAGGATTTAGTCTGCTTTGGCTGCCATGTACCAATGGATGTTTAATATTGTATACGCCCAGTTTAACCTTGTTATTCACTACCCTTTTATGGTATTTCTTGTTTTCCAGACTAATTCCTCTACTGCTTGTAATACCTACCTGTACCTGTACCTCTGTGGACTGATCTTATATTAATACATCATCTAAACCTGCCCAACTGTCTCCTCATCCTTATATTAAACTGTGCTCTGACAGGCACCCAGAGGGGTTCACTCATCTAATTAAAACCAGATCCAGACATTCAAAGTCTTCTAAACAGTTGATAATTTGTAATACTGACTGTAATAAATTTTCCAATGATAAACGCATTTCTTTGTCTTGTGTTTGTTTATTTGATGTTTTTTTAAGAAAGCAGGGGCCCTCTACATTAGAAAACAACATGTATTGCATACATTTCCATAGTTGAAACATAAGTTCAAAGCACATCTAATTTACTTATACTATGGTGCAATTAAAAACAGAAACTATATGTTTGTGTCATTATGTCACACATGCCTGGTTGCAACTGTTGAAAATCTGCATAGGTCAGGGTAACAGATCTGCCTAATTAGGGATTTGGAAGGATTTGTAGGGTCTGTCCTTGCAGCTGACTTGAACCTAGATGCCGTCACCCTACCAGCCCTCATGTCAAACCATAGCCTTGACTTTCGCTGTTGTCGTGTCTCTTCCTCAACTTTTACTGCCTACAACATTGTAAATTATAGAAGATGAAATTAATGACATGACAAATTCAAGCACATTTTAGTCATATGAGATTAAGAGGGATGACTATACCTGCTCTGGTGTGACTTCCATATCATTGAATACTGCATCACATTTTTTTCTCAAGGTCCGAGGCAGACAGCTTCCGGTTCTGAGCACTGTATAACTCTGTCAGGGATGTGGTAGACCCAGAGACACCACCTTTGGTTGAAACTGTTTACAGTAGTGCGGCAATATGCGTAGTATACCACTCTTCTCAGAAGGGTTTGGAGTTGCATTATCCAGAGCCTTGTAGAATTGTTCTATAGCTGCTGCAGACACACCCACTTTTTTCTCAGATGGACAACCTGAATGGCTTTGGTTGTTTACACCACAACGCTTTTTGGCAGGATTCGAGAAATCAATTCCCGATCCCTCTTCGTACAAAGCCTTGTCTGTTTTCAAAGGAGGAAGTCCCCACTGTCTGGGCCCATCAGTGCAGCTTTTGTCTCCCAGATGTTTGACAGCAGAGTCTATTGCGTACAGCAAAGTTGTTACGTGGGAGCACACCTCTCCCAGGCCCGCTTTCCAGGTACAGTGGCCACACAAGACTGTCCCATCCTTCTTCAAAGATACCCATGGTTGTAGTTGGGTTTCAGACAGTGACTGGCTATGATGCACCTACAATTACAGGAAGTGCCATAAATACATTATTCTTACATGAATGTTATTGTGATGTTATTGTTTACTTCTGCAGTGACACCATACATGCACCTTGTGAATACATCTAAATCACAATGCTGTGTTTACCAGCATTGTGTTCACCTGGGAGACACACACCTGTGAGACACACACACACCTGTGAGACACACACACACACACACCTGTGAGACACACACCTGTGACACACACACCTGTGACACACAGACCTGGGAGACACACACCTGTGACACACACACACCTGTGAGACACACACCTGGGAGACACACACCTGGGAGACACACACCTGTGAGATACACCTGGGAGACACACACCTGTAAGACACACACCTGTGAGACACACACCTGGGAGACACACACCTGTGAGACACACACATGTGAGACACACACCTGAGAGACACACACACACCTGGGAGACACACACACCTGGGAGACACACACCTGTGAGATACACCTGGGAGACACACCGAACACCTGTAAGACCACACCTTGAGACACACACCTGTGAGACACACACCTGTGAGACACACACCTGTAGAGACACAACACTGTGAGACACACACCTGAGAGACACACACTGTGAACAAAACACAGACAACACCTGTGAGACACACACCTGAGAGACACACACCTGTGAGACACACCACCTGGGAGACACACACACTGTGAGACACACACCTGGGAGACACACACCTGTGAGACACACACCGACACCACCTGGAACCCTGTGAGACACACACCTGTGAGACACACACCTGTGAGACACACACCTGAGAGACACACACCTGTGAGACACACACCTGTGACACACACACCTGGAGACACACACCTGTGACACACACACCTGGGAGACACACACCTGTGAGACACACACCTGTGAGACACACACACCTGGGAGACACACACCTGGGAGACACACACCTGAGAGACACACACCTGTGAGACACACACCTGTGACACACACACCTGGGAGACACACACCTGTGACACACACACCTGGAGACACACACCTGTGACACACACACCTGGGAGACACACACCTGTGAGAGACGCACCTGTGAGACACACACCTGAGACACACACCTGTGAGACACACACACCTGTGGACACACACACCTGTGAACACACACCTGTGACACACACACCTGGGAGACACCACCAACACATGGATGACACAACACCTGTGACACACACGAACACACCTGGGAGACACACACCTAGCACCGGAGACACACACCTGGAGACACACACCTGTGAGACACACACCTGTGACACACACACCTGGGAGACACACACCTAACACACCCTGTGACACACACACCTGGGAGACACACACCTGTGACACACACACCTGGAGACACACACCTGTGAGAGACCACCTGTAGACACACACACCTGAGACACACACCTGTGAGACACACACCAACACCTGTGACACACACTAACACCTGGGAGACACACACCTGTGACACACACACCTGGAGAAACACCTGGCACAAACCTGGGAGACACACACCTGTGACACACACACCTGGGAGACACACACCTGGAGACACACACCTGATGACACACACACACCTGGAGACACACCTTGACACACACCCCTGGGAAAACACACACCTGTGAGACACACCTGACCACACACAACAACCCTGGGAAAAAACCGAACAAAACCGACACAACTGGGAACACACACCTGTGAGACACACAACTGTGAAACACACCTGTCAATTGTAACATTTTCACAGTGATACGAGATCTCACAGAGACTCACAAGATGAAAATGACTCCTGGTCTGAGTTTTTTTTATTATTTTCTTTATATATTTGTATAAAAAAAAAATAGGATGATCATCTTTCTCAATTCTCCTCTTTCATGTCATGTTTGTGTCTGCCGAGTCTCAGCTATAGAAGCACGTAACATCCGGTTAGTGAAACTCGCTCTCATTGGCTATAATGTTTCATATTTATGGTTTGGGATCATGCGAGCTCCGATACGATCAGGAGAAATAAATAATCATAATGATGATGATGATAATGACACACAATAGAGGAGTTTTTGGACAAAAAGTCATTTATGACCAGCATTGAATGGGGCCGTGACCCTCGATCGCTTCTGGTGCAGATCCGGTTTAAAATCTTCAAGTGTGTGTCCAGCCTGAGGTTTGGTGTAATGAACTCATCTGTGTTTATGAAGGAGTGCTCCAGTCTCATATGATGTTATAGTTTATGAAACACAGCTGTAAAATACAGTTGTTTCCTCTGGGTTACAGAGGCGTCCAGTGTCTCTGATCTATAATCACAGGAAACAAGAGTTATTAAGATAATAGAGAAAATAACTCAATCAAAGAGAATCATCAGTTTTAACACATGAATATAATCATTCACACACAAGCTGATAGAGATTCAATGTGTGAAAATCATAAAAACACAGTCCTGTTTCAGGATCATCAGTGTTGAGCAAGACATAAAATCTGATGTTTCACTGGATCTGCGAACACAATTACTACTGTAAACCTTGAGTTCAATAAATAACCATAATCCTCAGTTTCTGCTGACTCACCTGATCATAAATCACTGGATTAAACTCAACAATGGTGGACGACAGCAGACCTGAGCAATAGATCAACATTAGTCTTTCTTACATACTCACTTCTTCAGTTTTAATATAGTTCATAATTATAACATCCTTTAATTCAGTTCTCATGTATGTCATCACAAACCCAACCAATAATTTAGTGTAAAATATTACCTTTATTCTTCTTTTTCTTCCACACGGCCACTATAACCAGTCGAACTGCTATCAGGAGTAAAACTAAAGCCTCCGCAGTGACGATAATCACAAATGAACCTGGAAAACACAAGAGAGAAACAACCAGAATATCAGAAAATTTAAATTTAAATTTGTGCCTAAATCAAAGATTACTGCATGAAAGTAGATGTATATGATACTCATTGAAAGTCATGTTGCCATGACAACGTCTGTCAGACCTTTGACCTCCAGTTGCGGTGAGGAGAGAGACGGATGGAGAGATGTGGAGAGATGTTCACCTGTGTCCGGTGAAGAAATAACCAGAGATAAAGCATATTAAAGGCAGAAGAGATGTTGAGAAAGAGATGAAGTGACCTGTGGAGGAGATCTGATGATCTGTGACGCTGTGTGATGGATTCATTCCTGATTCACTTCTGACTGTAAATGAGCTGATTGTTGAAACCTCAGTGGTCTTTATACCTGAAGGTGGAATAAAATAGATCAACCTGAATTTGGTTATTACATTTATATATTAGCACATGATACGCAGTACATCAACCTTTATATAATCACATGAAGCTGTTGTACTTTTGCCAGATAATAAAGTTAAAACAGAATTAAGAAGCATAGATCCCTGATTGTATTGCAACTTTTCTGGATTTGGGTTTGTACAAGATTAATGACTTGATCTCTCACTCTCACCTTGTGTCCATGCAGTTCATTTGTGTTATTAACAAAATTAATCACTTACCCAACATCACCAGCAACATAATCTCTGAATAGTCATCAGTAAAAATCTTCTCCACAGCACACCAGTATTGGCCTGCATCCTCTGTTCTCAGATCAGTGATGGTGACGGTGAAAACTCTGGCCGTCGTGTCGTCAGTCAGAGAGAATCTCTCGTCTTTATCTGGAGATCCTGATTTAACCATGATGTTTTTATTTCCATAGTTACACTCCCCTTTACAAAAATACTTTGAATATGTTTCATATCCAGATTCATATGAGCATCTGATGTCAACTCTCTCTCCTCTGTATCCAGTAATTGTCCGTGAAGCTCCGACAACAACAGCTGAACACACAAATATCATTATATAGAGCTGTTATGTGTGAGAAAGAGACATAAGAAGGCCAGAATAATAACTTAAATATCATCCATATGAGTCTGATGATCATGTGATAAAGAGTAAAAACAAGAGAAGATGTCTTCTCTCTGTGTAAAAGAGCTGAGAGTCTGAAACTCACCTGTACAGATGCTGGAAAACAGCAGCAGGACGTCCAACATCATCAAATTTCACAAGAGTTTGGCTTAAATAAAAGAACAAATTCTGTGTGACAAACGTTACTGTCGTTCTCTTCCGTACTGAGAGAATAATGTGCGTCAGACACTGAAATATGTTTCCTTCCCCTTCTGTCTCTCTAACCACATCCAGCTCTACATGACATCAGTAATGATTCACCAAACTGTATTAAATATATAAGTGTCACGATTGTCATATTTTCAATGTGTTTAGTTCTGTTTTGAGATCTTGTTTCCCCCGTCTTTTGTGACTTTTTGTTCAGTCCTGTTAGTTTTCCCGCCATGTCTGATTAGAAATTCCCTGCACCTGTTTTCTGTTAATCATCCCATTAGTCCCTGTTCATTTAAGCCCTGTGTTTTCCCTCAGTGTTTGTTGGTCGTCGTCCGCGTATGGTTGTATGTTTTGAAGTCCTGGAGTTCCCTTTCCTTTGTTCATGTCTGTTTTTGGAAATTAAGTTTGTAAATAAATACCTATATCGCCATTCCGTGTCCTCGTCTTCAGCACCTGCACAGCAACCCTGACAGAACGACCAACCGTAAACTGAAAATGAGCAAGGTGAGAAGAGGAAAGAAAGAGGTGAGCCCCATGGAAATACCAATCCTCTTCCAGAAGGAGCTCTCCCTTGAGGAGTATGCGGGGCGTTACCTAGCCTTTTACGATGATGTGTCGTTGGAAGAGGAAAAACTCACAAAGAGTTTCTGGGGTGGTCTGAGGGACCCGTTATCCCAGATAATTCTTGTGAAGGACCTCCATCTATCCTTCCTGGAGTTCGTGGATCACACGCTGTGGGCGTGTGGATCCAACTACGTCGTGGAGGATCTCCCACTCCAACCCGTTCCACACCAAGTAGAGCCTGAGCCCGTCGCATGCCCGCCAGAGCCTGAGCTCATCACCTGCACGCCAACGCCTGAGCCCATCACCTGCACGCTCACACCAGAGCCCATCGTCTGCCCACCAGAGCCTGCACACCGCATCAGCCCTGCCGCCAGATCGGTCCCTGGACTTCCCCGGCTGATATCCGGTATGACTGATCCCCCACTGATATCGGTGCGACTGGCCAAAAAGAAGGCTCCCAAGGCTGGGGTTCACGTCAGCCACATTCAGCCAGATCCTGAGCCCGTCGCCTGCCCGCCAGAGCCTGAGCCCGTCACCTGCCCGCCAGAGCCTGAGCCCGTCGCCTGCCCGCCAGAGCCTGAGCCCAGCCCCAAACTCTCTGATTTGCTGGCCCCGTCCAGTTCCGAGTCCCTTGAAATGCTGGTCCCGTCCAGTTCCGAGTCCCATGTTGACCCAGAGCCAGAGCCAGAGCCCGTTGACCCAGAGCCAGAGCCAGAGCCCGTTGACCCAGAGCCAGAGCCAGAGCCCGTTGACCCAGAGCCAGAGCCAGAGCCCGTTGACCCAACCAGAGCCAAGCCAGAGCCGTTGACCAGAGCCAGAGCCAAGCCCGTTGACCCAGAGCCAGAGAGCCCGTTGACCCAGAGCCAGAGCCCGTTGACCCAGACCCAGACAAGCCCGTTGACCAGAGCCAGAGCCCTTGACCAGAGCCAGAGCCAGTGACCAGAGCAGACCCGTTGACCAGGCCAGAGCCAGAGCCCGTTGACCCACGCCAGACCCAGAGCCCGTTGACCCAGACCAGAGCCCGTTGACCCAGAACCGTTGACCCAGCGCCCGTTGATGTCAAGTCAGTTCCCGATCATGAGCCTGTCCTCCCCAAGAAAATTTTGGGGGGGCGCTATACGCCTTCGCCGTGGCCGGCCAAAGATCCACGGAGGCCTGGAAAAATTACACCGCCGTGGCCACCTGATGGATCTTCACCGCCGTGGCCACCTGAAGGGTCTGCACCGCCATGGCCACCTGAAGGGTCTGCACCGCCATGGCCACCTGAAGGGTCTGCACCGCCATGGCCACCTGAAGGGTCTGCACCGCCATGGCCACCTGAAGGGTCTGCACCGCCAAGGCCACCTGAAGGGTCTGCACCGCCATGGCCACCTGAAGGGTCTGCACCGCCATGGCCACCTGAAGGGTCTGCACCGCCAAGGCCACCTGAAGGGTCTGCACCGCCATGGCCACCTGAAGGGTCTTCACCACCACGGCCACCTAAAGGGTCCTCACCGCCATGGCCACCCGAAGGGTCCTCACCGCCATGGCCACCCGAGGGTCCCACAGCACCGCCCTGGACGCCCGAGGATCCCACAGCTCCGCCCTGGACGCCCGAGGGTCCCACAGCTCCGCCCTGGACGCCCGAGGGTCCCACAGCTCCGCCTTGGCCACGCCCACAGCCTGCTCCGCCTTGGTCACGCCCACAGCCTGCACCGTCGTGGCCACGCCCACAGCCTGCACCGCCGTGGCCACGCCCACAGCCTGCTCCGCCCTGGAGGCTTCCTGGACCTACACCATGCCCTCGTCAGCCTCCAGGGCGCCCACCCTCCCACCCCTTTGGATGTTGTACGGCGCGAGGTCGCGCCTTCGGAGAGGGGGGGGGTACTGTCACGATTGTCATATTTTCAATGTGTTTAGTTCTGTTTTGAGATCTTGTTTCCCCCGTCTTTTGTGACTTTTGGTTCAGTCCTGTTAGTTTTCCCGCCATGTCTGATTAGAAATTCCCTGCACCTGTTTTCTGTTAATCATCCCATTAGTCCCTGTTCATTTAAGCCCTGTGTTTTCCCTCAGTGTTTGTTGGTCGTCGTCCGCGTATGGTTGTATGTTTTGAAGTCCTGGAGTTCCCTTTCCTTTGTTCATGTCTGTTTTTGGAAATTAAGTTTGTAAATAAATACCTATATCGCCATTCCGTGTCCTCGTCTTCAGCACCTGCACAGCAACCCTGACAATAAGCAGTGTTTTACTCTGTGAGGAAGGGATGATCCACTTCATTATAAGAGGGAAGGATAATCTGTGACATTTACAGTGTGTAAATATGAGTGTTTTACAGCGTTCCAGTCAACAACTCTTCTAGGACATTAAATAGAAAAGATGAGATCAAAATATGATTGTATTATGGTTGTTGACCCTGTTGTGTGTTTAATGAAGGTCTATTCATGTAAAATCCACAATATAAATTTCATCGTTTTACACACATGATTATCCTGTACTTTAGTAATGGTACAACTTCTCCAGTATCTGTAACTGATTCCCTCACAAAAACACAATAGGATTTTCCCACAGGCTTTTGGATTATAGCAAAGAACAACCTCTGTGATCAACAAAAGTTTATGATGCATGTTTCTTCCATCAATATAATTTCCACAGATGAACACTACTTTTATGAATTGTGAAGCCTAAATGCAGTTGCCAGAAGTGAAAAGCTAAAGGTCGGCTATAAACGAACTACATCACAGTCCCATGACTTCAATGTCATCATCACTAAGCTTCTGACAACTCAGTTTTCCCTGATAAATCAGTTTTTATTCAGAAACATTGTCCCAGAAAGTTTGAGTTAGAGTAGTTCAAAAGAGCTCAATTATAAGCAGAACACCGTGTCCTAACCAGATTTGACGCGATACGATTCCAGCGACAAATATTTTGTCTGTCCACACTAGACGCGGCGCGACTGTGAAATGCATCAAAATCCCCAGCAAGCAATAACCGTCTTTTCACCATCTAGATTAACTATAGACCCGATATAGTCCAGCTATGAGTAACACACTTCTAGACAAAATAACCTTAAATTCGGATACATGTAATTTTTTGCCAAAATAACTTGCAAGATGTAATATATTTCATAATGTAAGCCAAGTAAACAGTGATTACAAAGTGTTTGATTTAATTTCTTCACTCATTTCCTTGTCATCTAATTGATGACAAGTCTGTTGTTGGTCTATGGTTTAGACATCTATAAAATTTTCACTGACAGCCCAAATTTTGTCTTGTTTTAGCCTAGACGTCTGGGCGGTGTTTGGACGGCTATTAGATGTCTTTTAAACGCACAATTGACCCTTCGCGTGGAGCTTGATTGACAGGTAATCTGACCAATCATACTTCGCCATCCGCCATTTTGTCCGACAAAGCAGTCAGGAGAGATATTAGATTAACATGGGAGGATTTGAACTTGAAAAACTGAATATACTGACGCCTTTCCGCGGTTAAAACAACATTCCTTCTTATGTTCGTTCATGTTTATTTGATGCTATAAATGAACTAGAAGGAAGAGATGATCGGATCACGAGCAGCTTTAACTGATGCTCTACAGCGACCTGTCACGGCACATTAAAGAGCCACAAAACGGTATTTATTGTTTAAATTTCTTTCAAAAAATTACCATATTTGAAAGGTGAGACTTTGTTTAACATGCTTAATATCAAAAGTAACCGAAAAGTATCCTGGTCTGTCCTGTCTGTCAGCGTGTTGTCAGTCTCCTCTCTGCTCCGCGATGTATTTTTTACTGTGTGAGAACATGGTGAGAGCGTGAGAGCGGCGTAGCTTGTCGGACATAGCGACAGTAACTAAGGGGGGGCGGGTCTTTGTGAAGGGTCAATTGCTTGCTGGGAACCCACAGCCAATCAGAACGTGTGGGCGGAGTCTCACAGCAAGTGAGAAAGAGAATGGATAAGTACATAATCAAGTTCACAAATATTACACCATTTAAACATTATTAAAAATACATAGGCTACTGAGTTACTAAAACAATATTTGTCTTTGTTCACAGTTTGAACATTCTTGTTTCCATTTGTTTAATTTAAAGATCTGAGGTGAATTATCCATTGCTTTTACAGCTACAATAATAGTTTGACCTTCAATAGTTTAATATCAAACTGAATGACTTTCCCATGTTGGCCATTTACAATTTTGTAATAACATGCTGTATTTTATGAACTCAATAGGATATTATTATGAAACGTGGTTTGTGTGATCAGCACCATGACCTGAAGGAGCCTGAGAAGATATAAAAGAGATGTGTAGCGTTTTATGCAATATTTTGTCAAAAATACTTCCTTTTGCACTTAAACTCATAAAATCATGGTGTTGCTCTGATTCTCCCTGACATGCTTTCTTAGACACTAATTTTGCCTCTTTTGTGTATTGCCTCATAATCGCTGCTTGTTGTTATATTTTATATTTTTAATAGCTTTATTGAATTGTAGATGAGGTGTACCAAAGAATATTGAGTTTTGTGACATTTTTACAATTTATTTACATTATTTTTTTAGTTGTTAGTAACATTTCTGGTAAGTAATATTATACACTTTATAAACTGATAATAGTTGAAAGTGTAGATTTAGTGTAAGAAATTTAGATTTTACCTGATTTTTATTTTCACTTGGAACATCAATCACAATGTCTGTGGACAGTCTTTTTCATTTATGGTTGATCACTGAATATATCGGACCCTCGTTTGTTGTGACGTTATGTGGATGTGTTGTGATGTTCTGAGGATGCGTTGCTGTTACGTAGATCAGTTCTGTCCCGCTGTCCTGTGTTGCTTCAGGAGACTTTATATTGGCATAATAATCACCGCCTGTATCTGTCACCTGATTGGTCGAGTGGGTGTGACCGGGGTTTGAGTCAGGCTGCTGATTGGTTACTGTGGTGTAAACAGTAGAGACTTCTGTATAGTTGTTGTGGTGTGATGCAGGCGTCTGATTGGATGAAGATGCCGGCGTCTGATTGGATGAAGATGTTACCACAGTGACGTCTGTGTTTTGAATCTCCTCATACATGCGGTCAGTCTGAAAAACAACACACACATCAATAATTTAATAGTTTACATAGATAATACTCTCTGCTCATTAATAAACAATAATTTAACATGTATCTCTGATCTTCTACAGGTAAAGATTTGAACACACACCTCTGTATTGTGCTGCACATTTTGCTGAAATAAAGCTGAATGGAGCAATAGAGAAAAAAGACCAAATCAAATCAATTCAAACACTAAAAACTGAACTTTATAATCACAAACAAACTGTTACCTGTCCCAGATTTCCTCTTCCTCTTCTTCAGGATGATGAAGGTTCCAGAACACAGAGTCAGAACCAGCAGAACCGAACCCAGACCGCCAGCAACAGAAGCCAGATCTGAACAACACAACACACAGAGCTGATTCTGATTACACTGTTATGTGAACAATAACATTCTTGTCATTGATATAAATCATTTGTATTATAGTACTATAGAATATTGTAATAGTCTATGTTATATGTGTAACTGAAGTGAAACTGCAATGGTAAACCTCAACTCTTCAGAAGGAAACGCTTCCGTCTGTGGTCGATGTCAAAGCATGTTAACCACACACGAGTACGAGCCTCTACAAATGTTCAAACCAATTTCCTTTCTCCAAAATGAGCTTATTATATGTGATTAGAGAGTTGCATTATGGGTAATGTAGTTTGTCTTCTTACTAGTGTTAGGCTGATAGAGCTCAACTGTTGTATTTCCTGTTGTTGTTGTTTCAGTTTCTGTGTGAGTCACTGACAGAGAGAAACACCAGTGACTGTGACGCTCATGTAGTGAGAACATGAACAAACATAAACTCTAAAGCTCTACATTCACACACAAACCCTTCACATCATGTGCATATGAACAGAAGTTGTACCGGTATATTATTTTATTCATAACACTGATTACTCTCAACTGAAAACATTTTAATGTTCATTTCTTACCCAAAGCAGTACATGTTTAATACCCGAGAGCAAACATCTGAGGACTGAACCTTCAGTCTTCAACAACTTTAACATTTCATCTCAAAGAAATCATCTAACATATATGAATTCAAGTACATTTGAATACGCAATATTCAAGAATATATTCAGACAGATGACCTGACCTGATTGTGGACTGAGTTCTGTTGTACTGAAAGATGACGGTGTTTTTGAAAAAGTGCTGATGGTTGAAACCTCAGTGCTCTTATTACCTGAAGGGTCACAGGAAAGATCAACTCAAAACACTGACACTGAATTTAATTTTAAATGCTTACAATATTTATTTTAATCTCTGTTTTAATTGTTGTTGTTGTTGTGCTAAAGAAATCCAGTAAAGTATTTTAAACTCAACACACTGAAGTATAAGCAGACAATCAACTCAACAAAACGATACAAGTCAGCTTACAACCCCAAATCCAGAAAAGTTGGGAAATTAACTGCAATAAAATCACGAATCTGTGTTACTGAAGGAGAAAGCTATTCATCAGTTCAATGCAGAGATATCGGTGAGTTCTCTGAGCACGAGCTCTTCTCAGATGATCTAACACAGTGTAAATGTGTGCTGTGGTCGATGAGTCCATGTTTCAGCTTTTGGGGAAAACTGACTTTGAGTTCTCAGTCCCATCCAGAGTTTCATCAGTTAAAGGTGTAAAAGCAAAACTCTGTCCTGGAGCATCAGTGCAAACGGCAGGAGTGACTTACACGTGTGTGAAGGTAGCACTGATATGGAGACGTATACTGGGATTGTATAGAGACATTTAATGCCATCAAGATCACATCTTTCCTGGGAACAAGACAATGCCAGGCTTCATTCTGCTCAAGCTAAACAGTGGATGTGCTCCATTGACTTCCATACTTTATATTTTTTTTTGCACTTTGGTAGTCAGTGTAATCCATCAACTGTTTTTGTTACCGACATTCTTTAAATATCTTGTGTTCAAAGAAAAGTAATTCAGGTTTGAAACAACTTGAGGGCGAGTAAATGATGACAATCTTATTTTTTTATTATTCAATGAAAACATTGGAAATCTTTCCATTTACTTTTGCCAGTTAAATAAAGTTAACAAATCATAGATCCCTGATTATATTACATTTTACAAAATGATCCAAATTTTCTGGATTTGGGTTTGTACAAGATTAATGACTTGATCTCTCACTATTAGCTTGTTTCCATGCAGTTAATTTCTGCTATTAACAAATGTAATCACTTACCCAGTTTAACCAGCAACATAATCTCTGAATAGACATCAGTAAAACTCCTCTCCACAGCACACCAGTATTGGCCTTCATCCTCTGTTCTCAGATCAGTGATGGTGACGGTGAAAACTCTGGCCGCCGTGTCGTCAGTCAGAGAGAATCTTGTGTTTATCTGGAAATCCTGATTTAACTATGATGTTTTTTGACAATAAACACTCCCCTTTACGAAAATACTTTGAATATGATTCACATCCAGATTCATATGAGCATCTGATCTAAACTCTATATTGAAAAATCTGGATTGTATGCTGTTAAATCACTGTGTAATGACCAATATACATGTAAATCAGAGATTAGGGCTAAATGAGTTCAGCGATTCAGGTCAAATGATTGTGAAATAATGATTATGTTACAACATAACCAAGATCATCAGATCACCTTTTCTCTTTGTTCATTTGGATGTCATAACTCATGTACAGCTGCCAAACAAAATCTTAAAATTAATAATGTGAGGGTCAACTGCCCAACTAAATCAAACACTGATCGTCATAATGGTGACTTAAATGTGATTTTTCTCCTTCAGTGATTCTGCTTGTTATCATCAGGTGTCTTCAATAATGCTCAATCATCACTCAATCAATAACTTAAATAACACATTAACTTTAACACTCTTCAGTGTTCATTTAACACTCATATTTTAACACTTTAACACTCTTGAGTCTTTAACACTCTTGAGTTTTTGCTGTGTAGTGACATTCAGGAAACTGGACATTTTTATGTTCTTGGAATGTTAGAAATAAACATTACTATCACGTTGAATTTTTAATCGAAAATTACGTTTAAAGAACGTTTGAGGAACATTATACCTTTTAAAACACGTTCCTCTAACGTCAAGCAAACTGGACATTTTTCAAGTTCCCAGAACCAACACTGAAAATTTGGAGAACGTTCTTATAACAAATTCTGTTAGCTGGTTACTCTTTGAGGAAGGGATGATCCATTTCATTATAAGAGGGAAGTGTCACAGTGTCTGGTTGGTGTTCCCTGGGTGTCCACTAGAGATCTCTTCCCTTTACCGTCACCACCACATCAGGAGCTGCATTTCCCATAATCCTTTGTCTGTACTCATTACTGTTCACTGCACACAGCTGTTTCCACTCACATTGTTTGTATCTGCCTATTTATACCCAGTCTGTTTCATTCACTGCCATGGAATTCTTGTTAACTTGAAGCTTTGCTAGAACTTTTCCTCTGTAGGCATCAAAGGCTCCAGCAGAGGAAGGTTCACGCAAGCGTCGGCCCAATTCGTCAACAGACATGTTAGTAATATTTGACGTAATTCTACTAATCAATTGTGCAGTCTTGTTGTGCATGTTATTTAAAAACGTGTTCACAAACAGCAAACAATTTTCATCAACAGGGTACAATCTATTGTTTATGGGTTCCGAGAAGGGAGAATGTTCTCATATCTAGGAGGCAGGGGGTGCGTTAACGATCTCCGGCTGGAAGAGCCTTTTTTTCCTTCTCAGGCTGTTCTGTCTGAGAGACAAGGCAGACACAATTTCTCTTTTTCTTTTTATGGACCGCGATTCCAGTAAGATTTCATTTTTTTCCACGTCTTATAAGATTCTTTCATATAATCAAAATCCCAATTTGGATCTCCCCAGTTCCCAAAACACCATATCTTTTGCTTCACGCATATCTCCATCCTTAAACGAGCCGTCACAAGGAAACTGATTTAATTGTGTTTTGGCAGTTGTCCAGCCCATTCAATTCGACAAATATGGTTGTGTGAAAAATGCTTGATTATTTCTAATCATAAAATCTTATGGAGATTCATCAATTAACGGCGGACTAATTGTATTCCCATTGTAAAAGCGCAAAGATTTCTCCTCTAGTTTAATGCAACTCGAACCAATTTCAGAATGGTCAAATAGAAAGCAAATAGAAATCTGCAGTTTTAAATTAATGTGTTAGTACATTAGCATAAATAGATGAAGAAAAATAAAAGAGAAATAAAACATTTATTAAAATGTGTATTATTCTTTCAAAAGCCAAAGACCGAAGCTAACGTTGAAATAGCCTTTGCGAGAGAGAGAAAAATTTCTCAGCTCCAAATCTATTTACTTCCCACACAATCCTGAGGAAACCCAAAAAGTGATCAGTTCTCCTGTCGTTCTTCCCGCATTAATTAAAACAACACAAGGATAACCATTCGTCCCGTATCGGTTAATACGAGGATATCTGATTTTACTAACTATGGCAAAAATCGAGGCACACAATTACAACTATAAAGTTTCTCAGCAGACAGCAAGAATCAACTCTCCCTTGTTCAAAAGAAAAATGTAATTCTTACCATCTGGAGAAATCATGGGCGAGGCCTCAAACTGTGAGAAATGAAGACCACAAGACGTTACGTGCCATTCATTCCAGTCTTTATTAGCATTTGAATAAACAATGAACCAACGCTGGGGAGGCATAAGCTCAGCTTCTAATATCTGGGTTATAGAATATATACAGTAAGAATATGAGGGGAGTCTTTGGCTTTAGACAATATATGTGGTCATTTTCCGGCTATGATCTCCACATATACATCTGCATCCAGAAAGGCCCTTCAATGCATAACATAGAGAAGTTTCACTGTTCGAAACCAGATGTCCTTCCTAATGAACAACAGGTGTTGCAGGAACATTTATACAGAACAAGTCGTCCTTATAAAGCATGCATATACTGAAACAACGTGAAGTATGCTGAGACTTAGTAGTTGGTTACTTTTCTGGTTATATTAGTAATAGTATACAATTTAAATAATAGTGATAACAGTAAAAAAAAAAAAAAATTGTAGATATTACTATATTTTTTCATTTATGGCTGATCACTGAATATATATGACCTAGAGTAGAAGATTAATCATTAAAAGATCCGGATTCAAACACCCACGCGATCTTATTCATAACTGACCGTAATCATGTCTATGTAATATTATATAACTATGTCTTTTATTCCTGTTTTAAGGTGTTAATGTTTTAATTGACACAGCTTGATATCGGCAGTGATAAAACACGAGCTGCTCACGCTCCGCTGATACATGTGATGTGAAACTGTTTAAAACAAAGACTTGTTAACCTTCGAAAGTACAATCATCTGCAATATTCAAATATGTGTTTGCGCTGTTATGTATGAAGCAGCTTCACAAACAAACCGTCTTTCAACCATTATCCGTATTTATGCAAAAGTTTATAGTTTTGGGTATAAACACGGTTTTGATGAAAATAAGAGTAAATCAGCTTTTAAAAAAGTATTTAGACACTTGAAGTGTTTGTCATTGAATCATTCATTTAAAAGATGTATTCACAAACGCCGATTCATCCAATAATGAAACTGATTTTTTTGTTCAAAATAATATATCTTTTAAAAAGACTAAAGCAATGACTATCGGATCCTCGTCTGTTGTGATGTTTTGTGGATGTGTTGCTGTTGGGTAATCAGACAGCATCCGTCACCTGATTGGTCGAGTGGGTGTGACTGGGGTTTGAATCAGGCTGCTGATTGGTTACTGTGTTGTAAACAGCAGAGACATTTGTGCAGGTGTGATGCAGGCATCTGATTGGATGAAGATGAAGGCGTCTGATTGGATGAAGATGTTGCCACGTTGAAGTCTGTGTTTTGAATCTCCTCACACAAGCGGTCAGTCTGAAAAATAACATACATCAATAATTTAATAGTTTACATACATTAAACAGATATTTACATAAAAAAAACCATACTGATTCTGATTATACTGTTAAATAAACAACAGATATTAATCATTTGGATTATTGTACTATTAAAGATATTATAATATTGTAAATATATAGCTGTTATATAGAGTAACAGAAGTGAAACTGCAATGGTAAACCTCAACTCTTCAGAAGGAAACACTTCTCTTTACGGTTGATGTCAAACTAAATTAATCAAAATCTGATTTACGCATCATTTTATGTTCATACAAGGAGCTAAAATGTGTCTCAACAAATGTACAAACTAATTTACTTTCAAAGAGTGATCATGTGATCAACAATAAATGAGTGATGAAGCAGATTGTTGTTCAGTATTGAATATTGACTGCAGGTGCAGTGTGTGTGTGTTAGGGGTTGAACCGGTCATTGCAGCAAGAAAGCACAAGTGTGGTACATACTTTACTAACCTAACACTTTTTTTCGTATTGTTGAAAATGAAAGTAAAAGCATGACGCACGCTCACTGTTTTACCGGGAAATGAGAGTCTCTTTATTAAAATCATTATATCATTATTTTTTCATATATTTATTTAAAGGGCACCTATTATGGCATTTTGAAAATTTCCTTTCATGTAGTGTGTAACATAGATCTAATTGAACGAAAACATCCTGCAAAGTTTTATATATGAAAGTTCACCGTATACAAAGTTATTGTCTCTCAAAAGTAAGAGTCGACTCTTGAGTCGACGAACGATCTTTTTCTCTATCTAGATGACGTCAACTTGACAAGTTATTTGAATAAGATAAATATGTGAAATGTTTGTCGTTGTTATTGGAGTTGTCATAAAGAATAGAGCGTCTTGTAGTACTGCAGTGCTTTATCAATATGTTTAAGCTTTGGGCTAACGCAAACAATAACTGACTGGGTCATCTGACCAATCACCGCAGATTAGCGTCACGTAAAGGAGGGGTTTGGAAAAATGAGTCGTTGAACGAATCATTAGGGAGTCGGTGAGCAAATCAGGTAAAAATAAATGCATATTATAAGACAACAAAAGTGTTTTTTTGTCATTGCATGCGTGTAAAACTGTTGTTGGAGACTCCCAGAACAATATTAGGAACATTTTAAATGCCATAATAGGTAACATATTAATGATGTATCTCTAATTCACCCGCAATTAATTGGAATATTATTTTGTATTACTTGGATCTGCGCATCACTAACGCGCAGATGTGAATTTATAGCTTTTTTCTCTTTTCTTTATTTAAAGGAGGCTGCCTTTGAAAGGAAAAAGGAGAGGTATGCGGAACTGGCAGCTGCATGCGCACAAGCTGGGTGGAGAGCATACACCTACCCAGTGGAAGTTGGTTGCAGGGGCTTCACTGGAACCTCCATCCAGCGACTCCTCAAGACCCTTGGCATCAGAGGTGCCAAACTGGAGAGAGTAATCAAAGAGCTGGCAGAAGAGGCTGAACAAGGGAGTTTTTGGCTCTGGCTCCGTAGAAAGGACAAGGCTTGGGGCAAAGACGTCCCTGCCGCTGCTCCACCACCCGGAGGTGTTCCGGGATTAAAGGAGCGAAACACCAGTAATGCAGCCGGTCCAAAGGCACTGGCGGAAGTGCGTCAGGCAGAAATGCCTTGCAGGTGGTCTCACCTGTGCTTACAACTAGTCATTCTGGCTCACCAGTGACTACTGTGAACAGAGCAGTTGGCTGCCAGGAAAGACTGGTGGGCTGTCAGGGAAGACTGGCTGGCAGCAGGAAAGACTGCACCAGGGGCGGAGGGACTAGTTACCCTGTCCGCACGTTTGTGAAGCAACTGCCTCACAGACTCCCTAACTAACTACAAGCAGAATAAAGAGAAAACAGCCTGATGGTCCACCGAGAGGCGGGATGGAAGATGGACCAAACAGGACAGATAACCCGGTAACGACTGGAACAGACACAACGAACAAAGAAAGGATCCTAAGAGAATGCAGCTGTGGATGGACACCCAGGAGCAAGCTTGCACTGCAGCAGCAGATCAGACAAGGAGGAATAGTAGCCTGGTCGAGCACCACAGCGCTACAGATCCCACCATTGCACCTGAGGGAATGACACCAGACCAGCCCTACAAGTGGATACAAATCATCCTCCACAAGCCCAGCAGCCCGAATATCGTGACACCACAAGTGATGAGCCCAGAAGAGCCACAGCTACGATACCTTGCCGGAAAGTCAAGATCAAATGGCCGAAAGCCAGCGAAAAGGACGAGTGGAGAATCTTCGACGAGAGCCTGCATACATCCCTCCAGAATGGCCTGAAAGACAACACAATCGCTAAGCTGAACATCTTCGGCGACGTCATCTACGAAGAGGGCAAAGCAAGATTTGGAGAGCTGGAGCAAAGGAAGAGCCTTCCAAAGCAGTGCGGTAGACGGGAGAGGGAAATACACCAGCTAGTGAAAGAGCACCGCCTCCTACGAAAAGCGTGGAAAAGATCAGAGGACCACGAAAAGGAGGGCCTCAAAAACCTGTGGGACCAGATCCGAGTTAAACTTGGACAGTTAAGGAGAGCAGAGAGGATCCGGAGACGCAGAAGCCGCAAGGAGAGAGCCAGGTCGAGCTTCTTCCGTGACCCTTTCAAATACGCACGTGGCTTACTGGAGGAAAAGAAAACCGGGACACTGCACATCACTGAACGGGAGTTGGAGGACCATATAAAAACCCAGACAAGCGACGAACTTAGGGAAATCCCCATTGGATCACCTGGCTACATTCCTAAACCACCTGAGCCATCATTAAAGTTCGACACCACCCCTCCAAAATGGTCCGAAATCAATCATGTGGTATCTCGAGCAAGAGCTGCCTCAGCAGCCGGACCAAATGGGGTATCATATAAGGTCTACAAGAGATGCCCCATGACCTTGAGGCTTCTGTGAAAATGATGAGTGTTGCCTGGAAAACTAAATCTATCCCACCTGCATGGTGCAAGGCATTCACCACTTTCATCCCGAAAGAAAAAGACTCCCGAAACATCAACCAATTCAGAGGCATCGCGCTTCTGAATGTGGAAGGGAAAATTTTCTTTTCAGTGATGGCGAGCCGTTTGTCCAACTACCTCCTGGCCAACAAGTACATAGACACCAGCTGTCAGAAGGCAGGCGTACCAGGGTTTTCAGGCTGCGTGGAGCACTCAATGATGATCTGGGAGCAGATCCAAACAGCCAAACGCAACAAGTCAGACCTCCATGTAGTTTGGCTCGATCTGTCTAATGCCTATGGGTCCATTCCCCACCAGCTCATCAGGTACTCCCTCAACTTCTTCCACATCCCACAATGCATCCAGAGTCTCATAACCACCTACTTCAGTAACCTCCAAGTGTGCTACTCTACATCAACAGCCACAACTGGGTGGTACCAACAGCAGAAGGGAATAGCCATGGGTTGTTCAATCTCCCCAATTCTCTTCACAGCAGCCTTTGAGGTCATCCTAGTTGGAGCAAGACAGATGGTTAAAGGAATCAGATCGCCAGCAGGGCAGCGACTTCCGGCCATCAGATGCTACATGGATGACGTCACCACACTCCTACAGACAGCAGCGTGCACTCACAGACTCCTAAAGAGATTTGAGGAACTGTTGACATGGGCCAGGATGAAGATAAAGACATCCAAATACCGCAGTGTCTCAATCCGCAAAGGAGCCAGGAGAGACGACATCTCCTTCACAGTGGATGGCGAGGAGATTCCACGCCTGGCAGAACAGCCGGCGAAAAGCTTAGGAAGGCTATACACAGCTGACCTGTCAGACAAAAACATGGCATTCTCGGTGACTGCACAGCTCACTGCTGGTCTGCACAGCTCACTGCTGGTCTGAAGAAGATCGACCAAAGCCCTCTACCTGGCAAGTTTAAGGTCTGGTGCTACCAGTTCACCCTGTTCACCGCCTCAGGTGGCCCTTAAAGCTGTGTGACATCCCCTCGTCAGCAGTTCTGAAGATGGATGCTAAGGCAAACAATTATATCCGGAAGTGGCTAGGCCTTCCCCGATGCCTGTCAAGGGCAGCTCTATTCGGAAGGAACACCTTAAGACTTCCGCTGAAAACCATCAGCTTGGGCTATAAACTGGAGAAGGTGAGACTGCTGTTCGAACTAAAAGATTCACCTGACCCAGTGGTACAGAGTACCAAAGTCCAAGTCAGAACAGGAAGAAGATGGGACGCATCACAGGCATTAGACCAGGCCATAACCCGGCTGAAACACCAGGAAGTCGTAGGGGCGGTGCAATATGGCACGCAGGTTTTGGATGGCGAACACCACCCAAGCCATGGTCCAAAGCCTCAAGGGAGGAAAGGAAACAGCTTGTGATTTCAGAAGTCAGAAGGGGGGAAGATGAGGGCTACAAGGTCATGGCAGTAACCCAATCCCAGCAAGGCAGATGGACCACCTGGGAGGCTGTCACCGACAGGTCCATCACGTGGTCTGATCTATGGAGGTTGCCCCAAGCAAGGCTAAGTTTTTTGATCAGAGCCACATATGACACTCTCCCAAGCCCCCAAAATCTGCACCGCTGGTATGGTACAGAGGAGCCCTGCCAACTCTGCGGCCACCAATGTCCTAGCCTCCAGCACATCCTCTCCAGCTGTAAGACTGCGCTGACCCAGGGGCGCTACGGGTGGCGTCACGACAGAGTCCTGCGAAAGCTAGCAGAAGCCATCGAAGCACGCAGGCTCGAAGTGAACCGTGCCAGCCCAACAACATCTCACCCGCCAATCCAGTTTGTTAGACAAGGGGGAGAGGCACTCAGTAGCACAGTAAGAGAGAGGTCTTTGCTGATACCCGGAGGCGAGTGGGCCCTTAGAGCTGACCTGGATCGCCAGCTGAAGTTCCCTCAGGAGATCGCCATAACCTCCCTCCGACCAGACATCGTGATTTGGTCCATCACCACGAAGACCGTCATTATGGCTGAACTGACTGTGCCATGGGAGGATGGGCTGGAGGCTGCCTTTGAAAGGAAAAAGGAGAGGTATGCGGAACTGGCAGCTGCATGCGCACAAGCTGGGTGGAGAGCATACAGCTACCCAGTGGAAGTTGGTTGCAGGGGCTTCACTGGAACCTCCATCCAGCGACTCCTCAAGACCCTTGGCATCAGAGGGGCCAAACTGGAGAGAGTACTCAAAGA
The DNA here is from genome assembly GCA_036326025.1 of Chrosomus eos. Lineage (NCBI taxonomy): Eukaryota > Metazoa > Chordata > Actinopteri > Cypriniformes > Leuciscidae > Chrosomus > Chrosomus eos. The sequence goes on along the minus strand of JAZAVI010000108.1, from coordinate 768,560 downwards.
GCTGGCAGAAGAGGCTGAACAAGGGAGTTTTTGGCTCTGGCTCCGTAGAAAGGACAAGGCTTGGGGCAAAGACGGATCCTAAGGCTGACTGCAGGGGGCGGCAGGGAGACGTCCCTGCCGCTGCTCCACCACCCGGAGGTGTTCCGGGATTAAAGGAGCGAAACACCAGTGAAGGGCGGCTCCCGGCTGACAACCCTGCAGCTGGTCCAAAGGCACTGGCGGAAGTGCGTCAGGCAGAAATGCCTTTCAGGTGGTCTCACCTGTGCTTACAACTAGTATTCTTTTCATCCTAAATGATGATGGAAACAGCAGGCTGTTGTTTACAACTGGCTACTTCATGTGTTTCTGTGGTCTGATAGCTGTCCGATCGTGGTGCATTCCAGACGAAACTGGACTAGTGTAAATGCATCTGGTTGTTGAAACCACATTTATAAATTGGACTTCTCCCAACAATGCTAAAAATAAACGTGTGAGAGCGTGTTAGCCTATATGTCATGTTATATTCATTATATGAAAAACATATATGTGACCAAGTGTAAATGGAATCGTTTTGATAAATCAGATCAGTAAAAACGCATGAAGTGTCCAGGTGTAAACGGCCCCATTATGAGCTGCCTGTCAGCATCTGTATAATTTTCTGTTAATTAATTGCAAATTGTGGCATGTTGCAATTCAAAGCAGTCCCATCTCTTGTTTTTATGAATGACATCAGCGACTTGTCGACGTCGACTCGACTTTGATGTTATAACAGTCGACTTCAAAAAATATGAAAACCCCTAGTGTGTGTGTGTGTGTGTGTGTGTGTGTGTGTGTGTGTGTGTGTGTGTGTGATACCTGTGTGGGTACCTCTGCTGAATGTTTAGATCTTGAAATGGTTTTTTGTCCATGGAGCTGAGAAATGCAGAAGAGACGTTAAGCCGTGACAAATATATTCATAAAACAATAAACATGAGTGATAAAGCAGATTGTTGTTTAATAATGAATAACAGTCACCTCTTCTGATCACATTTAGCTGGATGGGTTGGTAGCGTTCTGCTCCAGCTTTACAGCCGTACGGTCC